>PVKW010014609.1:0-47937 GCA_004027895.1 Orientallactaga bullata | reverse complement strand
TTTTATAGGGCGTACTGCTACGAGGCGCTTACTGATTGGTTGCAAGAAACTTGCCACAAGCAGATACCACGGGATAGGCTCGGGACAGGTTGCGTCACGCGCGTGCGCATACCTTGAGTAAGGTTAGCGCCAAGACGCTGCCTAATATGGAGATGTTTACCTCAACACCGACAGGAAGCCAGCGCCATCTTGTAATGGCATTTGCTCTAGCTCCCTGCACTTCTCAAACTTTTCCATAAAATAGAAAAGGAAGGAATTCTACCTTAATCATTCTATGAAGCCAGCATCACCCTGATACCCAAACCGGACAAAGACAGATCAAAAAAAGAAAATTACAGACCAATCTCCCTCATGAACATAGATGCAAAAATTCTCAACAAAATACTGGCAAACAGAATACAAGAATATATCAGAATATTCACCCTGACCAAGTAGACTTTATCCCAGAGATGCAGGGATAGTGCAACATATGCAAATCCATAAATGTAATAAACCATATAAATGGTCTGAAGGACAAAAATCACATGGTCATCTCAATAGATGCAGAAAAGGCATTTGAAAAAAATCTAACACCCCTTCATGGTGAAAGTGTTACAGAAACTGGGAATAGAAGGTACATATTTCAACATAATAAAAGCTATTTATGACAAACCTACAGCCAGCATAATACTAAATGGGGAAAAACTTGAAGCTTTTCCTCTAAATTCAGGAACAAGACAAGGGTGTCCACCTTCCCCACTTCTATTTAATATAGTACTGGAAGTCTTAGCCACAACAATAAGGCAAGAGACACTCATAAAAGGAATGCAAATTGGAAGGGAAGAGATCAAATTATCATTGTTTGCAGACAATATGATTCTATACATAACAGACCCTAAAGATTCTACCAGAAAACTGTTAGAGTTGATAAACACTTTTAGCAATGTAGCAAGATACAAAATAAACACACAGAAATCAGTAGCTTTTCTATACACTAACAACAAATGTGCAGAGGATGAAATCAGGCAATCTCTCCCATTCACAATTGCCTCAAAAAAAAAAAATACCTTGGAATAAACTTAACCAAGGAAGTGAAGCATCTCTGCAATGAAAACTTTAACAAACTCAAGCGACAAATTGAAGAAGACACAAGGAAATGGAAAGACATCCCATGCTCCTGGATTGGAAGAATCAATATAGTGAAAATGTCAATCGTACCAAAAGCAATCTACATGTTTAATACTAAAAACAATCCTAAAATTCATCTGGAAACACAAAAAACCTCGAATAGTCAAAACAATTTTCACAACAAAAATCAGACTGGTGGTATTACCATACCCGATTTTAAGTTATATTACAAAGCCATAGTAACAAAAACAGCATGGTACTGGCACAAGGACAGACAGGTAGATCAATGGAACAGAATAGAAGACCCAAATATTAATCCAGGCAGCCATAGCCACCTGATTTTTGACAAAAATGACAAAACTATTCATTGGAGAAAAGACAGCCTCTTTAACAAGTGGTGTTGGGAAAACTGGACATCTGTATGTAAAAGGATAAAAATAGATCCTTGTCTCTCTCCATGCACAAGAGTCAAGTCCAAATGGATCAGGGACCTTAACATCAGACCTGAAACTCTGAAACTGCTAGAGGAAAAGTTAGGGGAAACCCTTCAACATATTGGCATAAGCAAGGACTTTCTGAATATAACCCCAATTGCTCAGGGAATAAAACCACTAATCAACCACTGGGACCTTATGAAATTACAAAGCTTTTGTACAGCAAAGGACACTGTGAATAGAGCAAAAAGAACACATACAGAATGGGAGAAAATCTTTGCCAGCTATACATCTGACATAGGATTAATATTCAGAATATACTAAGAACTCAAAAAACAGAATAATAAGAAATCAAACAACCCAGTTAAAAAATGGGCTATGGAACTAAATAGAGAGTTCTCAGAAGATGAAATACAGATGGCATATAAACACTAAAAAAGTGTTCCATATCCTTAGCCATCAGGGAAATGTAAATTAAAACCACTTTGAGATTCCATTTCACTCCTGTCAGAATAGCTACCATCAAGAATAAAATGACAGTAAGTGTTGGTGTGGATGTGGAAAAAGAGGAACACTTCTACACTGTTGGTGGGAATGTAATCTGGTCCAGCCATTGTGGAAATCAGTGTGGAGGTTCTTGAGACAGCTAAAAATAGATTTACCATATGATCCAGCTATAGCACTCCTAGGCATATATCCAGAGGAATCTTCTCACTACCTTAGAGATACTTGCACAACCATGTTTATTGCTGCTCTACTCACAATAGCTAAGAAATGGAACTAGCCTTGATGTCCCTTCACAAATAAATGGATAATGAAGATGTGGTACATTTACACAATGGAGTTCTATTCAGCAGTAAAGAAAAATGAAATTAAGAAATTTGCAGGGAAATGGGTGGATCTGGAAAGGATTATATTAAGTGAGGTAACCCAGGCTCAGAAAGCCAAATGTCACATATTCTCTCTCATATTTGGATCCTAGATACAAATGTATAGACTTATGTGTGAAATGGAACCAAAAATAGGTACTATAAGACAGTAAGCTGGTAAAAGGCTATAAGGGAGGCAGGAGAGGGAAGGATTTAAGTGTATGGTATTGCACATATGTAAGTAGAAGAACAGATTACAGGGAGGGGAATGGCCTAAGCGAGGCCATGGGAAGAGAATGCATAAAAGAAGGGCAGGGGGAGGGTCAATCAAAATTTAAGATAGTGTGAATAAGACTTATGTAAACCTACTTTTTTGAATAATGGCACATCTAGAAGCTGTAGACTGTTACTAGAAAACTTTCAGTGGCTGGGATGAGATACCTTCCAGTGAGTTGTTGACCAAGGAGGTCCCGGTAGCCTCCAAAACATTAAAGGCTATTGCCAAATCCCTTGGTTGCCCTTGAGAAACAGATGATAAGACCCTATTGCTGAAAACATCTTTTGCCTGAGAGGCGAGGTCACTGAGAAAGCAAGCTGGTGCTGAGCAGAAAACCTTCTCCCTGTAGACCAGCCAACTGAAAGCTGGAAAAAAGCTGGGAGACAGAAGTCATCAGCAGTGAAAACAATGGACACTAAAAATTCAAGTTTGGCTATACAGGCCCAATGACTGAATGGGTGCAATAGTGGCATGTCTGCTCTTGGAATAACAAACTGCTCCATTATTGGACTGAAGGCCCTCTCTATGGGAAAGAATCCATACCTGGTACTGAAAAACCTAAACAAAAGTCTATGGAGGTCATGAGCCCTAGGGGTATAAAGCCCGCACTTGTCTCGTTAAATGTATATAGTATTCCCACCAAGCTATCCTGGAAGCACTACACTTAATGTTCATATTCACATATTAACACTACTCTCACTTATGGTTAGAGAAGCTTCTCTTTTCAGATGGCGATGACCACTGGGATGACCCGAAAGGCAACATAGTGCTGAGAAGAAGAGATGGAGGAGTGCCCAGCACTGAAACACCTCTGTCACACCCTCCACAGCTCAGCCACCATTGTGGAAGAGGGGGGTGGATAGAATGGAAAAGCCAAAGGAAGGGTATGACTCCTTACCATGCAACTGCCCAGACAGAAATTGGCCTCGCTATCCATGACCTTGCAGTGCCTAGCAATACCATTGCAAGACCCTCAGGAAAGAAAAGAAAGATGATGACATCAAATTAAAAGAGAGACTAATGGAGAGAGGGAGGAGATATGATGGAGATTGGAGTTCTAAAGGGGAATGGGGGAAGGGAGGGAAATATCATGTGTTTTTTGCATGTAAGTATAGAAGTTGTCAATAAAAATAAATAAATAAATAAATAAATAAATAAATAAATAAACAAATAAATAAATAAAAGATAAGGGTATGGGGAGGGTCATCAGGCCCCCCTACCTGGTGTCCCAGGAATCCCCTGTGCCAGCTGTATGCAATGACACATGAGGTCTTGTAGCATGGGTTGGTAGAGAGACGACTAGCTCCACTGTAGCGTGCTGCTTTGGGATCTATAAGTAAGGCAGCTATAACCAAGCCCCCACCTCACTCCAACACTGAGGGAAGTGTATTCACTACAGTGATCCTGACACAGGGAGCTCTACCTAAGCAGCTATGGGGTGGCTGTCATCCAGGATGGGAAGAGACTTTGCAGTGGTGCAGCTGCTTGAGGGACTAAATGTTCTTATAAGTAACCCTTCGCCCAGCTCTGTAACCCCAATAAACTTATTGGTTCCCCTAACTGGTACTGGTGCAATGTTACTTTGGTCTGCCATCTGAACCCTAACTTGGGTGAAGATATGTGTTCATGTCTCCCCAGAGGAAAAGTTTCCCATGACATCTTCATAAAACGGTATGTTTAATTTTATAAGCATATGGCTATTTTCACAAGTTGCTGCACCATTTCGCATCTCCAGGAGCAATGAATCACTTCCAGTAGCTGTTCAGCACTGGGTCAAATCAATGTTTCTGTTTTATTCGTCCTAATAGGTGTGCATTAATACTGTGGTTTTAATGTGCATTTCTCTAATATCCAGAGTTGGGAAGTGTCTTTGCATGTATTTAATGGTTTTCTGTATATCATCTTTGGTGATGTGTCCACATATTTTGCCCACTTTTAAACATTTTCTCCAAGTCTTTAGGTCATTTTCACTGATAATGTCAGTCACAGAGTCAAACTTTAAATATTTTCTGAAGTCCAGTTTTTCATTTTTTTGTACATCTTGTAGTTGGTGTCATGTTACAAAACTTTTTCCATAATTCCTGGTCACAAATATTTTATCTTTGGTTTATGATTGATCTAAGATTCAATCTGAGGTAAATTTTGCAAGAGGTTGGATCTAAGAAGAGATTATTTTTAATGCTTATTTTAATTTCTTTATTAATTTTTGTAAAACATTTTTACTTTTATACATTGTCTGTAAGATGGTGCCTCAGGCCATTCCCACCCACCCTGACGCTCTTAAAATCTTTCCACATTGTCTTTCATAATGTTCTCTGAGCCTTGAAAGGCAACTTAGAGATCTGATTTAGTGCTGCTTTCCTGTAGCCTCTGGATTTCTTCTTATAACATCAAGCTGTACTTATCGCACTGCAAGGCATGTCTTAGTCTAATGCTTCAAATCCTTCCACATTCCTCTCGAAAATCAGCTCCAAAAGGCCAAAGCCACACATTCAGGTGTCTAGCAACAAATGACCCCACTCCTTGGTACCAGCATTACTGTTGCAGTCAGGTTCACATTGCTGGAAGAAATCAACCAACCAAGGGCAGCTTTTTAGAAAAAAAAAGGGGGAAGGTTATTTTGGCTTACAGACTCAAGGGGACACTCCAATGACAGGGGAAAATGATGTATGAGCAGAGGGTTGGACATCACCCCCTGGCCAACATAAGGTGGACAATAGCAACAGGAGAGTGTGCCAAACACTGGCAAGGGGAAACTGGCTATAATACCCATAAGCCTGCCCTTCACAATACACTGCCTCCAGGAAGCATCAATTCCCAAATCTACATCAGCTGGGAACCTAGCATTCAGTACACCTAAGCTTATGGGGGACACTTGAATCAAACCACCACAGTATTGTATAAATATGTGAGTAGAAGAATAGATTAATGGGGGGTGGAAAGGCCTAAGTGAGGTCAGGAGAAGAAATTGAGTAAAGGGAAGGTGGGGGAAGGTGTAATCAAAATCCAAGAGGGTATGAATAAGTCATATAGAAACCTACTTTGTTGGACATAGAACACCCAGAAGCTATAGATTGTTACTAGAAAATTTTCAGTGCCAGAGAAGGGATACCTTCCATTGAGTTGTGCCAGGGAGGTCTCTGATGCTCCCAAAACATTACAGGCCATCGCCAAAAAATTGGTTTCCCACCAGGAATAGATGGTAAGACCCTATTGCTGAAGACTACACATACTTGGGCTTCAAGGTCACTGAGAAATCTTGCTAGAGCTGAGCTGAAAGCCTCCTCCATGCAGACCAGATAAGAGAAAGCTGGAAAGAGCTACATTACATGCAGTTCAATGGGACAGAGAGAAAACACCACTGGAGATACTCAAGCCTTAAATTTGGCCAGCCAGGCCAAATGAGCCAACAGGTGCAGTAGAGCATGTCCGTTATGGGGGAAACCAACCACTCTCTAATTGGACTGGAGGCCTGCTCTATGTGAGGGAATATATACCTGATACTAAAAGCTTATAAAAGGGGTAGCCATGAGCCCCAGGCGTATAATGTCTTCTGGTGTCTGGCTAAACATATATACTGTGCTCACAAAACTGCCCAGTAAGCACTTCTCTTAATGTTCATAACCATATATATTATTGCTACTCTCACTTTTGGTTAGATAATCTTCTCTTTTCAGATGGTGGGTCACCTTGGGATGACTCAGAAGGTACCATGGTGCTGAGAAGAAGTGACACAGGAGTGCTCAGCACTGAATCATCTCTATCACACCTTCCAAGGCTTCGGGTCCAATGTGGAAGAGGTGGCAGAAAGAATGTCAGAGACAAAGGAAGGGTAGGAATCCTTACAATGTGCTCCTCCAGACACAAAATGGCCTGGACATCCATGACTTTGCAGTGCTTGACACTGCCTACACAAGATCATCATAATAGGAGGAAAAGATCATAACATCAAAATAAAAGAGAGACTGATTGAGAGGGGGATATGTTATGATAGAGAGTTGAGTTGCAAAGGGGAAAGTGGGAGGAAGGAGGGAATTACCATGGGTTATTGTCTATAATTATGAAAGTTGCCAATTAAAAAATAAAAACAGATTTTCCAACCAAAAGTGAGAGCAGTTTGGATTAAAAGGGATAAGCATAGTTATTTAGGACTTATTGATTCGTGTGCTCATCCTACTTAGCTAAAGAGCAGTAAAAATTCTCTCTGGAATCTATTGGTTTCCTATGCAAGGGAATCTGATTTGGTTCCCAGAACTACATATGAGTTCTTCCCCATTGAGCAGGTCTCATGTACAATCCTTGAGCAATTGGTTGCCTGTATCAGCTGTGTGCCACCATTGCACTAGTGTGTATTTCTTGCTTGGCTGGTTGAATTCATATCTACCAGGAGTAGATTATTTTTATTGGCATGCATGGAATGCAATTTATTGAAAAGACTATCTTTTCTCTATTAAGTTAATGTATAGCTTTGACAAAAATCAATTGTCAAGAAAATTGCTTCTAATTTTCAAATGCTACCACATGGATATTAAAGTGTGAAAATTTACCCAATAAGTAAGTATAATTAGTATCTGTCAATCAAAATAAAACCTAGAGTCAGTTGACTATATTTGAATGAGTTTATTTTTGGTGTTTTCCTTTTATTTTGGAGTATTTATCTTGTCCATACACTTGGTTGCTATAGCTTTATATCAAGTCATTAAAACACATTAGTGAGATATTCATCTCTAGGTATGAATTTTCTCCCCACTGAGAGGGTCTCATGTCCAATAAATGAGCCGGTGGTTACCCACATAGGCTGTGTGCCACTATTGCATAAAGTGTATGCTTCTTTCTTTTCAACATGATTTTACCCCATTTGTATGAATTTTAAAACCAGCTATTTATATCTGCAAGGACACCTGTTGACACATTGTCTTTTTATCTACTTATATAATTTTTTTGTATTTATGTATCAATAACTATTTTTCATCTGTATTTTCTCACACATATAAATACTCATATATTTTTAAATTGTTTTCAAGTGGTTCCTATTAGTATATAAGTATAAAATTGATCTTTGAATTCTGACATTATATTCTGGAATGTTGTTAAACTCACTTCTTGGTGCTAGGAGAATTTTTCTTTGTTTTGTCTTTAGGTCCTTTGGGGGTTTTCTACATTAAAAACATCATTTCTGAATGGTGATTTTATTTTTTAGCTATTCAAAATGCAGTCCTTCTGTTTTTAATTCTTTCTTTATTGCATTGGCTAGGACTTCCAGTATGATGCTCAGAGGCTTTGTTACAAACATGTCTGTCTGGCTTCTTTGTTGTTCAAAATTATGTGAATTCCCACCTCATAAACTTTCTTCCAACTAGTTTGAGGTGCTTCCACGGTCATGAATTGCTACCAAGCAATGCCATTATATTCTCTTGTCTCCTGAGGTCTTGTCTCCAGCTGCTGTCTCCATTTTCTGATGTTGCTATATGAATAACAGCTAGACCAGCTGACTCTTGTAAGCCACTGTCTACTTTTTACCTCTTATGTCCCCAAAAAATTCTCTTTAGAGTTCTGAAAGAAAAGGCAATCCTGACTTACTTTTCTGATGTAGACACTGTGATCTACTCACCAAAATATCTCATCATCTAAGAGGAAGCAGCCCTAAGTAACTAAGCAGGCACCATAAAACTCTTAGAAACTTCTTCAACTGCAATCACTTGAATTTGTTTGTCATTCTCTGACAGAAAAATAATTAGAAATGTGCTATCCCTAAAGGACCTGTTCAAATCTTTCTAACTAATGAGGTAATAAATTCTCTGTGCCATAATTTAAGCACAAAGTGAAGAAAGTTCTTGGCTGGCAGATGTAAAGAGAAAACATGACTGCATTCTGCACAGGCATGAGTTAAACACCCAGTGCTAGAGGACATTATGGAGTTGAAGTAAATGAAAAGTGATGGAAATTGTTAAGGGCCTTTGATTACAGTTTTATGAACCTGTTGGGGAGAGAATGGTCTATGTATAACTGAGAAAGTATGCATGTCATGCTTCCTGTGCATTTCTGTGCATGCATTCGGTAGGCTGCAACACAATCTACAAATATACATTGGGAGACAGTGTTCTCACACTTGGAAAAGACCTGGGGAGGAAGAAAGAGAAGTTAGTCTCATTTTATTTTATATTTTCTTTACTTTTGTACTGCTGAGGATTGAACCCACATCTTTGTATATCCCTGGCAAATACTCTACCACTAAATTTTATATTTAACTCTTTTGTCATTATTATTATCATTATTACTTTAAGACAAGGTCTTATTGAGTTACCCCAGATGTACTTGAACTTTCTTTGTAGCTCTAGCATGCCTTAGACTTACAATCCCCCTAACTTATAATCTTGAGTTGCTGGAACCACAGGACAGTATCATTAAATTCAGTAAAGATCTCTAAACCTACACTTGGGTATATAGTAAGTTTGGACGTATCTGTATGGCTTAAGCAATTGTTCCTTTTGTGAAAACGGATTCAATATAAAACACAAAGCTCAGTGACCCTGTCTGTATGATGGTGGAAAAGGTAGAGAAAATAAGTTGAATCCTTAGGAAGCTGTGTAGATCTGCTGCTAGTCCTGGCTCAAGGCATCTCCACTCCCTGCCTTAGAGTTTTTGTGCTTATATTTCTGTTCACTTCACAGTTCACTTCATACCCCTCAGTCCCTCAGATCCCACCCTGTGTGTTATTCTTTAGGGAAGGCCTTCTCAGAAGCATGGTGCTAAGTCACTTCCCTTCCTTGAACTACCATGCAAGTTGGTTGGACTGCCAGAGTATTCTAGATTTCTCTTTTGATGTACTTCTCACAGGTTATGATTATATGTTAACGAGATGTGTGGTTAATATTTGTCAGTCTGCCTAGCTCTTAAGCCCCTAAAGACAAGAATCACCCAACTTCCTCAGTGCTGTGTTCTCAGCACCAAGCACAGTGCTTAGAACAAAGCCAGGGCTCAATGAGATTGTTGAATGAATACATGAGAGAACAAAAGAACATTCCTTACAAAATGTTGTGGTTCCTAAGCAGAATGCATTGCCCACTCACCCAAGCTTCCAGCGTACTTTAAAGGTTAATTGGTTGTCTTTGCCATATGATTTCCTTGTTAGCTTCCAAGAGAGGCTGTTAGTTCCCAGTATCTCCCAGTGAACCAACCCCTGGCTTACCCATTCTTTCACTGTGCTTGCTAAAAGGCAGATACTTGATTCAAGTTTGTTAAAATAAAAGCACGTTGACTTCCCTCTCACAAGGCTAAAATAGCGGACAGGGTAAATTCATGACTTATTCCAGAGTGTGGGGGGTGGCAATTAACTGGTTGTTTACTTGGTTTGTCTACTCAGTTTTGACAAGGTTATCTATTGTTGTGATCTTATAGTGGTCTTACATCAGCTTTCGACACAAGAAACCTTGAGTCTTTCCATTCCTTGAGAATTAGCCAACGTCCTATGAGGTTACTATGCATACTTCACATAGGAGAGCTAAGTATAAGCATGGTCACATTTTCCTGAAACCAGTGCCCAACAAAGGGTGAGCTAAGGTGTATCACCCAGGTCTCCAGCCTTCTGAGCATCAGCGTGTGTGACACTGAGGGCAGAAAAGGGCACACCCCCAATCCATAAGGCATTCCTACCAACCTCAGAAAGAAGAGGGCAGAAACCAAGAGTGGTGGTGAGGACCTTTGGCCATATCTCAAAAACCACCCAGGAAGTTAAGACATTGAGATCACATACAACTACTACTTCTCCGATCTGCTTCACCAAGAATATGCTTTATATGGTAATGCACTGTTGTTGGGATCCCACTGAGCATCATGGGATATAATGCATGCCTGGATTAAGGCACATATCGAAAAAATGATCTTGCAAATGAATTGTTGCAAGAAACTATGGAAATTATCTTTGATTTAAGTACAAATTTAAGATTTTATGATTAAACAAAAGACAAATTATAGTGAAATCAACCATGTTTATGTTATTAAAAATAAAAATAACTTCATAGATACCAGCTCAACTTATAAATCATATAAGTAATATGATATATATGCATATGTAGGTATATAAAATGCACATAAATATAAATGAAGGCACAAATACATATAAATATCAAAGGAAATGTATTCATATTATTAATCAAGAGATGAGGACAACCACCAATCACTGAATAGATGCTCACATCACCTCAAACGGTCTAAAAATCAGCACAAGGATCACAAAGTAAAGAAACACGGCTCCTCTTATAGTGATCTCATTCAACCACACTGGCTTGCATTCCCAGTTCCTTGATGGTAGATATGGCATACTATTTCGCAAGAACAGGTTTGTTATGTTTAAATGGAAATCTTTGTTTTTGAAAATACTTTTCTAAGAAGTGAACTGTGATAGTTTATATTGATTGTTAATTTGACAGGATCTAGAATCACCTGTGAGGGATTAGGTAAGCTGCTGGACATGCCTGAGAGGGGTTATCATGATTAGGTTAATTGAAGTGGGAAGATCCACCTTACCTGTGGGCATCACCATTCTATGGGCTGAGATCCTAGACTGTATAAAAAGTGAAGAGCTGGCTGAGCAGCAGCCTTCCTCACTCCATGCTTCCTCACTTTACCCCAAATGTGACCAGCTCTTCAAGCTCCTGCCGTCATGTTGTCCTGGCCATGAGAGACTATAACCTGGAACTATAATAAACTCTTCCCCCCTTAGTCTGATGTTTGTCAGGTATTTTTTCCCAGCAATGAGAAGATAACTAAGACAGAACATTGGTACTAAGAAATGGGGTCTTTGTTGTGATATAAATGACCGTGTAGTCCTTGGGTTTTTGGGAACTTGTTTGTGGGAGGAATGTGGAAGGGCATTAAACATTGGACTCAGAAACTTTACAATGCTGAGAGCAGAGCTTAAAGGGCCATTCTTGTGGGAATTTGAAAGACCCAGAAGGCTGAGAAAAATATGGATTGTGGAAGGTTGACTCATGAAGTGCCAAAAGGTAAGAAGGACTTAAGAAGGAACTGGGTTCTAAGCACTTTATATGATCTTGTGCCAAAGAAGCTGGTTGCATTCTGCCCCTGTCCTAAGAATCTGAACAAAGTCAGCTTTAGAAGTTATGGATTAATGTGTTTAGTGGAGGACATTTCAAGCCAAAAGCATTTAGTCTATAGCATGGTTTCTCTCTGTTGCCTTGATTCAGATCTACAATGAAGAGAGGAAAATACAGAGAAGAAAGATGAAAAAAATGTAAAATTTGACATGGAAAGAAATGTAAGCAAATTTAAAGTCCCACAACCAGAGACTGCAGGTGCTGCAGCTTTAATTGTTAAAGAGAGCCCACCATTAAAAGGAAATCTACTACTCTGCACTAGAACCATGAGAAAGATGCTTTGACAGTAGCAGCCAACTCATGGAAGGCTCAAGATAGGAAGAGTGTGGATTATTTTGAAAGGAAAAGGCCTGAAGAAAGAATGCTGAATTAAGTCGCTGCTCCCAAAGTCAGCAGAGACTGCTTCAGCTGTGTTTCAGAGGTTCCTGAGCACCAGGCTTCATCATAATCTGACAGTACAACTTGTCAGCATTGCCCACATGGCACTGGTATTAGAAGAATGAATGATGGAAGATATAAGGTGTGATAATTTTTCTCTAGTTGTCAGCTTGCCCAGCATTTAGAATTACAATGCAAGGAAATTTCTGGTTACGTCTGTGAGGGACTGTCTACATTAGATTACTTGAGTGGGAGGTGGGAAGAACCATCCTATGGGCTGGGTCAGCCAAGCATTCTGCACTCATCTTCCTTTACTTTCTCTCTGCTGATGTGACGATGTGCTCCAGGCTTTCTGCTCTTGACATGCTTCCCCTGGCATGATGGACTTTACTATCTGAAATTGTAAACATAATTAAACCCTTTTCCTTCTATAAGCTGATACTGGTCAGGAATTTTTTTTTTCCAGCATGTGAAAGTAACTGATACATGAGGTTCCTGGAATATTGCATCATGGCTTATAAATCAGAGTCCTTGCATGGAGGCTGTAAGAGGCCTTTGCGTGAAGCTGTGAAGATGAACTGTAAGTTATGAAGACCTTTGGATGTTAGAGATGTCAGAACAATGGGACCTCTGCCAAGAAAAGCTTTGAGCTTTTGGCTAATCAAGTGCATGAGAGAGGCTACAGGCAGCACAGATGGAGGAGTAGAGCCCAGATAATTTCATTATGAATGAATCCCAATAGTAGAACTATAAAACTTGATGTTTTCCCTTCTGCATTTCTGTTTTTCTTTAGACCAGTCTTTCCCCACTATGCACACATTCCTCTCTTTTGTAATGGCAATGCTTATTATGTGCCATTACATGTTGGAAGTATGTAACTTCTATTTTGATCTTATAAGATTCACAGTTAAGAGACTGCTTTGAGTCTACGACTTTAGATTTCTGAACACTGTTGGAACTGTTAAAGACTGTAAGGACTTTGAAAATTGGTCTGGATCCATTCTGCATTATGAGATGACCATAAACCTATGAGGACATGGGGTGGAAGGTTATGAGTTAAATATGATATATTTGGGTATTGAGTTGACAAAGGATGGACTTGTGATGGTTTATATTCATTATCAACTTGATAAGTTCTAGAATCTCCTGTGAGGGACTATCTAGATTAGGTTAGCTTCTGGACATGCCTGTGAGGGGTGATTTTGATTAGGTCAATTGAGGTATGGGGACCTACCTTAATTGTGAGTGGCACCATTCTGTGGTCTGGGATCCTGAACTGTACAAATAGTACAGAACTGGCTGAGCACCAGCATTCATTGCTGTCTGCTTCTTTACTGTGGGTTGAATGTGACCAGCTGCCTCAAGCTCCTGCTGCCATGCCTTCTTATACATGATGGACTATAACTTGGAAGTGTAAATTAAAATAAAGCCTTCTTCCCTCAAACTGATTTTTCCCCCCAGGTATCTTATTCCAGCAAGGAGAAGATGACTAAAACTGAACTTTCAGAAATTAGTATATTATATGCATATATGTATATACATATATCCATGCATACATGGATATGTATATATGTGTGTGTGTATATATACCTACATTTATACAAACACATCACTTACATTTCTGAAACCCATATTTAAATCAAGCATGGATCATTCTTAAGTGTTTATTTCCACTTATAACACATTCTAATTCCAATCTTTTCGATGGACATTAATGCACTGAGGATTAGCCACACAGCTCAGCCTTGAGTGGAACATGGCCATGGAGCATAGATACAACATGAGGCTCTTAGTTGGCCTACTCCTTCCTGGAGCCCCTGACAAGGGACTACACAAGGGTGGTTTTTGCATCAGGAATTGATGAATTTTCTAAATTAAAGGACTATTTCCTGAGTCCTGGGAAGGTTTGGGAGAACTGAAGAGGAAGTGCGATACTTCCAATGACTAGAACTGTTAGCTCCTTGAAGGGGCCAAACCAAAATTTTCAGAGTCCAGTAGAAGCTGAAGCTATAGACGGTAGCCCTAGGAGAGCTGTTGCCAAAGAATAGCTATTATCCACACTATAACAAGAGTGCAAAAGGACGAAAAATGATTACCTTGGCCTCTTGAGGATTGCCAGAACCATACAGAAGTTAAATTTAAATTTAAAAACAAGTTTTATATTATATGTACATTCCAAACACTTCATAAGACATACTCACATTATAAAATATTTTGTAGTTTACCTAAATTTTAAGTTTTACTGGGTTCCTGTCTGCATATTTATGAATTCTCACAATATGAATCCTCTCTCTTCTCTTCCTAGCCTCCATCAAGGCCTTCTATTGTCCAGATCCATCTAAAACACAGGGAAAGGCAAGAGCATATTGTGGCATAGTTGCTAGAGGCCAGTGTGTGAGTCAGAAGATGAAGGCAAGATCTAGGTGGTAGTGAGGCACATGGAGGATAACCAGAGACAAACAAAGTCATTTCTGCCATTCTATCAGTTACTTCAGAATCTGTAATAATTTACACTTTCTCAGCACAGATGCCAGAGGAGTCTGTTGAATTCTTATGCTAACTTAATGGAAATTTGCTATCAAGATTACTTACCCAATAGGCTTCAGGGGCTCCTTCAACATGTGCACTGAGGAACATCTTCTGGGCTTATCAGAGGCATCCCATTTGTTTATCTAGAGTTTATATAGCTTGAAGGCATGGGGATGCTAGAATGAATAAAAAACAATCTTTCAACCTGCGTCTGTGTCTAATGATAATTTATTAATAATGAAAATACTCTCCCCCTGTGAGCTAAGCACAGCCACAAGTACATACTGCTAACCCAAGTCCACTGCTTTGGAGCTCAGTCCTGTGCAAAGACTGGCACAGCAATTCACCAGGGCCTGAGAGGCTTTCTAGCCTGAGACTCACGCTGGGTGACTTATAATTAAAACAACTGCAATTCTTCCTTTAAAATTTCATTCCAAATATAATTTCTCATTTGCCTCTTAAGGGCATGGCATACACAGTGGCCCATCTGTTGGGAAATTAAGGAAAAGGAGGAAGATATGCACCACACGGTGCTTATATTAAAATAATCACTCATACTTTTTTGGCAACACTTTTTAATAAGTGTCAAATCTTTATTACTTGTGTTGGCATTTGCATCTACATTAATCACGTTGAATTCTTACAGTATTTATTTATAGAGGTTGTAAAAATCAATACAGGGGCTTCCCCAGACTAATCAATCAGTCTAAATCTACCTCTGGGTTTCTGATCTGCAGAAGTTTTGCTTGCTTAGGAAACAGAAAAACAAACAAACAAGCAAACAAAAAGAAAAAATAAAAAACCCAGCCCTCTAACATTGTAGTGATCATGGGGACAAGGGAGAGCATGCAGCTCATGCTGAGCAATGTGTTCCATTATTTTCCTACTGCCTTGGCCAAAGGGATTAGGACAACTTAGGGCAAATTTTGTGACACAGGAAATGCACATATTGCCAGTTCTTTACAGCCCAGAGAGGGACTAGGTGCACTTGTTTCAGGGTGCAGAGAATGGTCATCATGAGAGCACTGTAGATGGTTCCTGGTTCTTACAGAGTCAGGAGTATAAACCATGGAAGGATCATTCTTTGTAAAATGGAGGCAGGGAGGACAAGAGCTGTGCAGGTGGCAGAGAGCATCAAGCATCCACCAGGTCACAGGAACCCTGAGTTCCAGTCTCAGCTTTCCCAGACATGACTATGAAATTGCCTTCCCTGGGTCTGTTTGGGGGCCTTTCTAGTGGGTCCGCCTAGGTCAGACTCTGCTGGTTCATAAGGTGACAACTGACACCACCTAATATCTTCAATTCCAGGATGAGACTCAAGGTAGAAAACTTGGAGGATATATGTGGCCTTGATGTTTAGCATAGGCAAAAGAAGAAGCGATACTCAGAGGCAGGCCATTTCCAGCTGTCACCACCTTTAGGGTTAAAATGTACAATTTGATTATTGCTGAAGGAGGAGAGACGTATGGAGTTTCTCTGGTTTTGCCCATTTTGAAAACCAATGAGAAACCTCAGAATTGCGAGCTAGGGCTACACTGTTCTGCAGTTCATCAGTCACAGTGATATTGGAGATTGAGTGCTTACTCATTTCTAGTGCAAAAGATACCAGCCAACTGACATATAACCACTTGTGGTAGTTTGAATGTATGTCTCCTAGTGACTTGGGTGTTATAATTAAACCTGTAACTAGGATCTCTAACTGCTTTGATGGAAGAGGTATCAGTGGGGGGTGGATCCTGGAGTCCAACCCCAAGGTGTGTTTGGGGACAGTTCTGAATTCCAGCCCAAAGGCATGCAGACAGTTTTGAGCTCCAGGAATCCTGGCTTGCTGCTTTTTGGTGTTTGCTGGCTGGTAGAAGTTTCTCCCTCTCTCTGCTTGGATTTATGGATGGGAGCCAGCTTTTTCCACCATTGATGGAATGATAAGCATGAAATATATGCCCTCTTCCCATGAAACTGTATTGGGGTGGATGTTCATCCCAGAACTACAGAGCTGTCTACTAAACATTGTACCCAAGTGTATCCTCAAAATCATAGAACCCAAGGAACATGATAGAAACTTCTAGTCATCAACTCAAATCCATTACCTGAAAATGAGGAATCGATGTCAGTAAAACCCTGATTGTCAGCTGAGGACATGGCTGGAAGCTAAGAACAAAGAACATGCTTGCCACTCTTCCTTACTCATACATGTGTTTAGGTAAATGTGTTGGGGCTGAGGTATGGGAATGGGAAGCTATGTATGTAACTTAAAGCATGAGCTCCTTGGGGGCTGGAGAGATGACTTAGCTGTTAAGGCATTTGCCTGTGAAGACTAAGGACCCTGGTTTGATTCTCCAGATCTCAAGCCAGATGCACATGGTGGCGCAGGTGTCTGGAGTTCGTTTGCAGTGGCTAGAGGCCCTGGCGGGCCCATTCTCATTCTTTCTCACTCTTTCTCTCGTTCTCTATCTCTAATAACTACCTAAATAAATAAATAAAATATTTTTTAAAAAGCATAAGCTCCTTAAAGGCAGAAGGTTGTCCCTTTCCCTGCATCCCACTTTCTCCTCCTACTCCTTACAAGACAGTTATAGAGGTGAATCATCTTGGATCCAGAGGTAAGGGAAAACATCTAGCTAAATAGAGTCATAGATGGAGCCTGGGGAAGAAGTTCTCTGGATAACACCAGGAACAAAGCCACCAAGCCAGCAGGGACTGCCTATTTAGATACTGTGTGTTGTTTAGGCCACCATTTTAAAAACGTTTATTAGACATAGAATGAGGGCAAAAGATCAGCTATAGTAGAGATGGCAATGTTCTCTTAGAACTCCTGGGTTTGAATTTCAAAACTTCATGACAACTGACCTAAGTCAAGTCATTTTCCCTGTAGGCTTTCTGTTCAATAGGTATAGTATCAATCTTAACAAGACGAACACATTCTAGAAATCTGCTATGCAACAGTGTACCTATCATGAACAATACTGTATTATACACTTACAATTTATTTTTGTTAAGAGGTTAGATAGATCTTATGTTAGTTGTCCTCCCCCAAAATTGAAAAAGCACTATTCCTCTATCTTACATACTTAGCTATGAGAAAGAAAATCAATGCTCACTGAAGTGCTTTGAATATTCTAAGGCACAAAGTAGCCCTATGGTGGGGGTGATGTGAGTCAAAGCTCTTGGGATTACAAAGCTATGGAACCCACTCACACAAACGCAATGAGAGGCTTGCTGTAGGCAAAATAGGTAAGAATATGGAGCCTTCCTAAATCTATATGCTGAAAGCGAGCTAGTCTATATAGTACAAAGCTATACTATATAATACATTAACCCCAGCACATCTACCTAAATACATCTTAGAGCAAGGAAGGTTGGCAAATATATAACAGGGCTTTTGAGTGGTAAGTAGGCTTAAATAAGTTCTCCTGATGGGCTTAGTACCTGTAGAAGAAGAGGAGATTACACAAAGCATTTGCTTCCTCTCTCCCTGCCATGTGAGATCACGGTGAGCAGGTGACTAGGAAGCCAGGAAGTTAGGCCTTACCAGAAACGGTCTATGCTCTTACCCTGACATCAACTATCAACTTCCAGCACACAGACGGGGGGCGGGGAGGGGAATAGACGGCTGTTGTGTAAGCCACCGGTCTATGTTTGTTTGCTTTTGTTAGGACAGCTTGAGGAGACTAAGACACACATATATCCAAACAACAGAAACAAAGGGCAACTAGGACTCTGGGGGGATTAAATATGGAAACTCAAGTGGCTAGAGAGATGGCTTAGCAGGTAAGGTGCTTGCCTGTGAAGACTAAGGACCCAGGTTCTATTCCCCAGTACCCATATAAGCTGGATGCACAAGGTGGTGCATGCACCTAAAGTTCATTTGCAGTAGCTAGAGGCCCCTGTGTGCCCATTCTCTCTCTCCATCTGCCTCTTTCTCTTTCTCTTAAATAAATAAAAGTAAATTTAAAAAAAATAGAAACATGGAAAACCAGAAATAGAACACACATTCCACATCTTGCAGGAATAGATGAATTGCATTACAGCTTCACACATTGCAACCCTCTGACTTCAGCATCCACCACAGACTATATAGTTCTTGGACTTTAATTCAGATACTCCCTGGAGGCTTCAGTGCCATTGACTATGGCTAGGTGTATAGTGTCCTGTGGTGTGGAGGGCTAACCTTTTCAGAAGTTTCATGGATTAACTTCTCTGCAGGGATAACTGGCAAGTGGATCAATGGCTTGTCTGAAGCACACTGGATAATGATGGAATGCGCCAATTATTCCTGGAAGAAGGATGCAAACAAGGACCTTGGAGTTTAATTTTTATTTTCAAAATGATCTGAGTTCTTCAGATAGTCAGTCCACTTATCTTAATATTATTATTTGTGGGGTGTGTGTGTGTGTTTGGTGTGTGGTGTTTGGGTGTGTGTGCCCATGTGGGGTGGAGTGCACATGCATGCATTGTGTGGAGGCCCGAGTTGATATCAGGTATCTCCCTCAATGGCTCTTCATCTTATCTTTTTGAGACAGGGTTTCTCACTGAACCTAGAGTTCACTAACTAGACAGACTGGCTATTCAGCAAACCCCAGGATTTCTCCTGTTTATACCTTTCCATTGCTGGGATTATAGGCATGTACTTCTGTGCCCGGTTTTCTTTGCGTGGGTAATGGAGATCAGAACTCAGGTCCTTGTGCTAGAGTGGCGAGCACTTTACTCTCTGAGCCCTCTCCAGCCCCAGCCCACCTTTCTTATCAGTGCAATGGGCCTTGTAATTTCAGTATCAGTTTCCCATGAGCCACACAGATGAAAGTCCTCTTATTCTTCGCAGTCAGTATGCCCTTGCTTGCCCCATTATAAATAACTGCAGTCACAATACTGTCACACTGTCCTTTATTTCTAATGGCTGAAATGAAAGTACATTTCAAATGGGATACTGATAGGGTAGAAAAGAGCACAGCATCTTTCCGCCACAATCTGGCATCCAGAACCATGGATAAATTTTTGTCCTTACACAACCTTCAGATGCCTTACAATTTCTACCTCTTCGGTGTGATCTTCCTCCTGAGAAATTGAGCTATACCTTCTTCTTTTCAAAATAAAGAGCAAAGAAAACAACCTCTTCCAAGGCTTCAAAGAAAGAGAGAAAAGCCATTCTTCCATGCTCCTGCTTGTGCCCTCCTGCTGGAGGGAAAAGCAGCTTATGTCCAGGCCGAGCCTGTGCTCCTTTCCAGCCTTTGAACATTGAGAAGAAGAAGAAAAAAAACATTTTAAAAAGCAAATATGGTAGTAAGCTAGCCCGTTTATTTCTGATCCTGCCAGATATAAAGAAAGAGTTGAAAAGAAAAATTTCTAAGCATTAGCTTCCTTAATTTCACTTTGATTCCATCTAATGAGACCCATCCCTCCCAGAGGACTCAGCTTTACCTAAGCTGACCTGTAGCTGTGTGTACGTGTGTGTGCTACATGTATGCATTCGTGTATAAAAGTGGCTATAAAGTAATTATGGCCAAATGGAATGTTTTCTGTACATCTGAGGGGGCCACAGGAACCCAGAAAAAAAAATGACCAGAGATGATCAATGTTACTGAATTCGGTCAATAAAAATATTACAATACAATTTTTCTTCCCTTTCTTGTGTGCATTCTCTCACTCCCACACACTCTTGCTCTCTTATATTCAATAATACAATTATTCATCTAAACATAAAAATGCAGTTTGGAGTTCTAAAATTAAACCTAATTTTATTTTTTGCCTTCAAAGATCATGTATGAAATGTTCAATCAAGGAAGTGTAAACACCGTATTTTGTCTATATTAGATTATACTTTTCTGTACAAAGGACTATGCTATTTAAACCTGTCCAGTGTAACTATAATTCTTGGCACGTGGCCCACTCACTCCATTCTGCTTTTAGGCCTGGGTAATACTCCATGGGTATTTTGAGGGTACCTAGCTTGAGATTAGTGTATGTTTACAGAGATGTCTCATTAGAAAACAAAATCTACTTATGCATTTGATTATTTTTTGTGCTCCCAGCTGTCTCTTTAGGGGGAAGCACCCCCATTTTGCTTCTGACTCTCACTGTCTTGATATTTGTGGTGGCTGTCTACCAAGTGGAGTCCACTTCACCTCCAGCTTCAGATGTAAGATGGTATTAAGTCAGGAAAAACTGACTTTATTTCCCCTAGCCCACTTGATCTGAGAAATAGCATGTGACCAACAAGGCAGTGAGATTTAATCACACTTTTCTGGGACTGAGTGGAAAGGGTCAAATTCTTTCCTGCTGGGCTTAAGACTAAGAGGCTATCAGGCTAGAGCTGCAACCACCGTCTTGGGCACCATGAGAGAAAATACCTGTCTGGGAATATATTTAAAAGAGACAAAACAAAGCCAAGAGGTATAAACAGCAAGACACTGGTCCTGGATTAAAAATTTGCTAAACAGGGCTGGAGACTGCCTTAGCAGTTAAGGTGCCTGCCTGAAAAGCCAAAGGACCCAGGTTCAATTTTCTAGGATCCACGTAAGCCAAATATGCAAGGTGGCACATGCATCCAGAGTTCCTTTGCAGTAGCTGAAGGCCCTGGTGTATTCATTCTCTCTCTCTCTCCCTCTCTCTCTCTCTGTCTCTCTCTCTCTCATATTATAAATAAAAAATTGAATAAAATTTTTAAAATTGCTAAACACTTTGACAAAATCATTACGCAATTTAAACTTTATATGGTATGTAGGGGAGGGGAGAGGTTCCCAGTTCATCCACAACCCCACTAACATTTGATATTTTTTCAATTTTGTACAACCTAAAACATGCCTAAGGTTCTTTATAAATGCCTGCTTTCCTCCTTTTTATCTCCTAAGATATATTCAATATTTGTGTCCATTTGTTATTAGATTATTTCTTCTTATATTTAGATTTAAGAATTTAGTGTACATTGAGGAGATAAGTTCTTTAAAAAAATCTGAAATGTTCAAACATTTCTTCCTAATTTTAATAAAGTCCAAATTATATTTTTCTTTTTGGTGATATATCTAGGACATTGTTGCCTAGCCTAGGGTCACAAATAATTGCTCATGTCTTGTCTTCTAGTTTAATAACTGAATGTCTGCACTACAGTCTATGATCTGTTTTAAGTTTACTATTAAAAGTTCTTATGCTTGGTTCCTTGGTGCAGTTAAGTTTCTTTAGAAACACTTTAGTTCTCTTGAGTCCTAATTTTAAGCTTTCTTAGCTGGAATTAGAGTTTTATTGCCTCCCTCCTGAGGCAAACACTCTTATCCCCCTTTCCAAGACTGTGAATTATGAGGATTCCACTCTGCCGGATGAACACAGGAAATGTGTCTAGC
This sequence comes from Orientallactaga bullata, assembly GCA_004027895.1. Classification (NCBI taxonomy): domain Eukaryota; kingdom Metazoa; phylum Chordata; class Mammalia; order Rodentia; family Dipodidae; genus Orientallactaga; species Orientallactaga bullata. Next base: position 25,896 of record PVKW010014609.1, on the reverse strand, counting down.
TTTGTGTCACTTCTGAGGACAATCCTGTTCCCTCGGATGCTTCTTGGATGGTTCATTGCTGGGTCTTACGTCATTTGCTCACATGAAAATTGATAGAAACCCAGTTAAAGGCTTCAAGGAGACCCTCAGCCTGTGGAGAGCTTGAGTTCCCTGTCTGCAGGGCTTGCTCCTTTCCAGCACTGTCCAGAAAATTGTTTGGGTCCCTCCAGATTGCTGGTCCCATGTTCTCACTCAAGGACAATAATGGGCTGTACCAGGATCCCCTCTCTTCACCCGAGCCTAGAAAACCGTCCCTCTGGAAAGTTAGGCCATCATGGAACCAGATTGTTTCCAGTGCCTCTGATACAGTGTCTGCTCATTCCCACTCATCCAGTGTCTGCAAAGCCATGGCTTCATACAGCTTCCTTGTTTTATTATGGGTGGAGCGGCTTTGTTTCATGAGAGAGAGAGAGCAAATATACTTTTTTCCACATTGGTTGGAAAGTCTCTCGACAGTATGGTTTTTGAGAAATTTCCACAGTGCAGCAATGTTTCCCACGTTCAGTAAAGCAACCATCCAAAAACTATCCAAAGACAAAAAATGAGTAGTTTATGTTTCCATTTCTTTTGTGGAAGCATATCTCTATTTTTGGAAGTGTTGTTTATTGATTAATATACCAAATATCTTTGAAGCAGCCATAGGCACTGGGAAAAAGTGGTCAGGGGAATATATTAGTGAACAAAGTGAGAAAATCCTTGACCTTAGGAAAGTCCCATAGGATGAGTAAAGACAACACTTTACCTGTATTGACTCAGACCCATACAACCATTCTGTTGAGCAGTAGGAATCAGTACTTGCCATGTAAAGATGGGGGAACTGGGATGTGCATGGGGCTCAGCACTTGCTTACGATGAGGCTGGCCCTTGCTATGAAACTCAACACGGAAAACACAGGAAGAGAGTTGTAGTAACTTACCCAAGGTAACAATTATTTTAATGAGAGTCAGAGCTGGGCTTTTTTTGCCACTATGTGGCACTGCTTTTGCATATGTCAATCAAACAATACGTTGGAACACATCAGGATTCATACATACCAGGATAGCAGGTTAGGCAGTGTGAGGAGATATGACTGAATGTACCCTATTATACAGTGGCCCATGCAATGCATCTCTTCAAAAATGACATTGGAGGGGCTGGAAAGATGGTTTCATGGCTGAAGTGTCTGCTTTGCAAGCATGAGGCACCCATGTAAATTACCAGGATTGGTGGCACATGACCGTAATCTCAGTGTAGGAGAGGCAGGTGCAAGAAATCCTTGGAGCTCACTCCCCAAATTGGTGAGCTCTCGGTTCAGCGAGAGACCCTGCCTCAAAAAATAAGGTGAGTGTGACTGAGGAAGATTGCCAGTGTTGACCTCTGGCTTCCATATGCATGTCCTACAGCACACACATGAATACACACGTGCACATTCATGCACATCACATATACAGGCACATGCAAAATAAGGTGGCATTTGAGGCACGAGGCTAAACAAAGTGAGGAGGGCCTGTGCAGCAATGTGGGAAGGAACAGTTCAGGCAGGCCTCATGCTATGCACAAGAGCAAAGACTCAGAGGTTCAAATCTTGATATTCCCAGGGAACAGTAAGAAAGACTACATGATAGGCTGGCGAGATGGCTTAGAGGTTAAGGCGTTTGCCTGCAAAGCCAAAGGACCCAGGTTCGATTCCCCAGGACCCACGTTAGCCAGATGCACAAGAGGACATATGCACCTGGAGTTCATTTGCAATGGCTGGAGGCCCTGGCGTGCCCTTTCTCTCTCTCTCTCTCTTTTTCTCTCTCTCTCTCTCTTTCTCTGTCAAATAAATAAATAAAAATAACATATTGAAAAAAAAGAAAGGCTACATGACTGTAGGAGTGTGAGACAGATGGGTAGTGGATAGAAGGAACGGATGTGACCTGTGTAAAGTGTCCACCAAAGGCTTGGTATATTGTGTATGCTCACTAAAGCACAGGTAACGTTATTATTGTTGTTGTTGCTTTTCACATACAAGTTCTCTGAGAGAAAAATGACATGAGAGGCAGGAGGTTATTTCCCATGTCTTGGGTTGATCCTCTTTTTTAAAAAATTTTTTTCTGATGTATTTTTTATTTATTTATTTATTTATTTATTAGAGACCAAGAGAGGGATAAGGAGAGAGGGAGATAAAGAGCACCAGGGCCTCCAGCCACTGCAAATGAACTCCAAAAACATGAGCCACCTTGTGCATCTGGCTTACATGGGACCTGGAGTATCGAACTGGGATCCTTGGCTTTGCAGGCAAACACCTAAAGTGCTAAGCCATCTTTCCAGTTCTTGAGAAACTTTCTTGATTAAAACCTTCCACTCAAGTCCAAATGACATCAACAGGCCTCTTTATTTATTTATTTATTTATTTATTTATTTATTTATTTATTTATTGTGGAGAGAGACACAGAGAGAGAGACAGAGAGGGAGAGGAAGATAGAGATGGGTGCAGCTGCTGCTGCAAAAGAAATCCAGATGTGTGAGCCCCCTTGTGGTCAAGTGTGGCATTGTGCCCTTCCGTTACTTTGCTCTGGCTAAACTTGGGACCTGGAGATTGGAACCCCTGGAGATTAGAACCAGCATTCTTGGGCTTAGGAGGCAGGCGCCTTAACCACTAAGCCATCTCTCCAGCCCTTATTTATTTATTTATTGACAACTTTCTTAATTGTAGACAATATCACATGATACTTCCCTCCCTCCCCCCACTTTCCCCTTTGAAACTCCACTCTCCATCATATCCCCTCCCCAACTCAATCAGTTTCTCTTTTAATTTTGATATCATGATCTTTTCCTCCTATTATGATGGTCTTGTGTAGGTAATATCAGGCACGGTGAGGTCATGGATATCCAGGACATTTTGTGTCTGGAAGAGCACGTTGTAAGGAGCCCTACCCTTCCTTTGGCTCTTACATCTTTTCTGCTACCTCTTTCACAATGGACCCTGAGCCTTGGAAGGTGTGTTAGAGATGTTTCAGTGCTGAGCACTCCTCTGTCCCTTCTTCTTAACCCTTTAGTGTCTTCTGAATCATCCCAAGTTTGCCACCATCTGAAAAGTAAGAGTAGCAATAATATATGGGTATGGATATTTAAGAGGAGTACTTACTGGGAAGTTTGGTGAGCATAGTGTATACACTTAGTCAGACACCAGCAGACATTACACCCCTAGGGCTCATGACTACCCTATGTAAGTTTTCAGTATCAGGGATGTATTCCCTCCCATGGAGTGGGCCTGTAGTCCAATTAGAGAGCAGTTGGTTTCTCCCATAACAGACATGCCTCTATTGCACCCATTGGCTCATTTGTCCAGGCTGGCCAAATTTAAAGCTTGCAGTGTCCACTGTTGAGTATCTTCACTGGTGTTTTCTCTCTCTCTCTCCCATTGAACTGCATGCAGCATAGCTTTTTCCAGCTTTCTGTCAACTGGTCCACATGGAGGAGGCTTTCAGCTCAGCTCTAGCAGGATGTCTCACTGACTTTGCAGCCCAATTATGTGGAGTCTTCAGCAATAGGGTCTTACCATCTATTCCTGGTAGGAAGGAGGCCTCTTCTGACATATTCTGGCAATGTGGATGGGTCGGACCTGTGGTTTGAGATAACCCAAAACTGCTCACTCGCATGTCAGTGAGCTCAGAGAGGAGAAATTATCCTCTTAGATGAGGCCCCTCCCAGCCCCTACTAGTCTGTCAATGTCAGAACCCCTCCATTGCAGTCAACTTCTCATTGCTGGCAGAAAACACCCAATGGAGAAATAGCAGCTTGAGGGAGGAAAGGGCTTAGTTTGGCTTCCAGACTCAAGGGGAAAATCCATCATGGCAGGGGGAAACGAAGGCATGAGCAGAGCGTGGACATCACCTCCTGGTCAACATCAGGTGGACAACAGCAGCAGGAGAGTGTGCCAAAAGGAAGCTGGCTATAACACCCATAAGCCTGCTCCCAACAATACACTGCCTCTAGGAGGCTTCAATTCCCAAATTGCCACCAGCTAGAGACCTAGCATTCATAACACATAAGCTTATGGACGACACCTGAACTAAACCTCCTCCTTCCCCCCGCCCCGACTCATCCCCTTCTGTACTCCTGAAAGGAAGATGCTCGTCAGAACTTTAAGCAAAGTGGAGCAAATGAAACTGGAGTCAGGAAGACCCTGGGTGGCCTTTACACTGATGGTTCAATCCCTGCCATTTTATCGTGGTAGGGATGGCTTCTCTGAAAGCCCAAATGGCACCAAATTGGCAGAAAAGGGGAATTAGTGCTGATCAAGAAATGCTCCTTGCACTTGCTCATCACATGGGGACCAGCTGCTTGCTGAAGTCACCAGGTTGGGGAAAAAAAATGGAGGAAGGCCATGAGCAGAATTATTTTAAAATGCCACACAGATTCTCAGAAATCAGCGCTTAATCTGCGTTCTCAGGCAGTATTCAACTCCCGGTTACCTTGACCCTCCTTCGCTGTGACTTACGATTTCTGACTCACTTGCTTTTTGCCTTTCTCTGTTCTACCTGACTTAAATCCTCTTCAGGGGTTTGTGAAGTGCAGAGCCTGGTCCTGCCTGGAGACATCTAAGCAGAACCTCCAAGAAACAGCATCTAAGACCACTCACCAGAACATCATGCCTATTCTGGGATCCTCTGTTGGGGCAGTGTCTTGAATCAGGGTAGCGGCGAGCAATTAACACTTGTGCCCTCTTGACAGAGACTCACGTGGAGAGTGTAAAACTCCCAGGTGCCCGGGCCCCACTCCTAAGGTTCTGCAGGGACCTGCTAGAGTAAGCTCAGTCTTGCTTTTATTAATTATTTTTTCTCTTACTTTTCATGTACTTTGTTCTCATTTCGTTTGCATGTGTGGGTGTGAAGGGTGATGTATGCGTGTGTATTCAGATGCCCACGCTCCATGTGCATGCATGTGGAAGCCAAAGAACATCAGATATCTTCCTCACTTTGTTCATGTGTGTGTGCCCTTGAGCTAGAATCCCTCATGGAACCCAGAGCTTCCATTTCCTGAGCCCCAGTGATTCTCCAGTCTTTGTTCCCCATAGGGTTGGGGTTACAAGCACACGTGGCTGTTTCCAGCTATTTACGTGGATACTGGGAAATTGAAGTCAGGGTTACTGGGGTCCTCTCTGGTCCTCATGTTTGCATAGCTAGCACTCTTATTCACTGCTCTGTCTCCAGCCATTTTTTTCATTTATTTTCTCCTATCTCTTCTATCTTTTCTCTCTTCCTTTCCCTCCTCCTGTCTTCTCTCATTCCCTGCTTTTCCTTTTTCTCCCAACATCATAATAATGTGCAGCCAAGTTTGGGAACTACTAGGATCCACACAGAACACAGTTAGCAACCTCAGCTACCAGAGGGCTAGACAGGCAGTAATAAGTGAAGCTGCCTGGATCACAATGCTCCTGATGTAGAAACTCAGGTCCATCCAAAGATGCAAATAGCAACTCCTGCCCAGTGGGAACAAAAATCCTTTCATGCTAATCCCTCTGAGCTTTCAAGAGCAGACAGAAATATGGCTTTTAGGTTTTTTAACAAGGAATATCTTGGCTTTTAAAAATCTCCAAATAACATACAATGTGTAAATTGGTATATGCACAGAACAGAACACACTTGCGGAGGCTGTGGCTCAGAGGTTGTGAGTTTACGTCTTCTGTTCATAACCCTGCAGACTGTGTACGATGCTCGAGGCCATGTCATGGTGACCACTCCTTGGCCTTTTTCCTAAATGAGCTCATGGGTTTGTATATAGGTTCACCTGTCTTCATAGACTTCATCTTCTGTCATATGTGTTTGCCACATTTCCTGACAGAGGCCAATCAGAAAAGTTAGTCTTGTAATACTGCTTAAGAAAGCATAATTTATCTTTTCCTTTCTGTAAAATCCTCCTAGCTTTACCAAGTTATAGTTGTAGAAGTGTTTTTTTTTTTATAAATAACATCTAGAAATGCTTTTTTGTCCTTAAAAAACAATTCATGATTACTGTCTTATCCCATCCAAATCCTATCCAAGCTAGATGAGTGGTGTTCAAATTTTAACGTGCAGAAGAATTGCCAGGGGCATGTGTTAAAATGCAATCTCAGCCTTAAACTTCAGTACAGTTCCTTATTAAAATCAGAAAACTTTGGAAAATGAAAGTCACTATGAGTTGATGGGTGGCAGGCAGCTCATGCCTCCAAGCTCCCCTGGTCTTTCCGGGCAAATCCTGATCCGGTAGAGCTGGGAATGCCTACTTTCAAAAACCATTCCAACTACATCAGACTCAGGTGGGCTGCACTTTTGACTCTTAGTAGAAAAAATAAAAAAGTTCCCCAAATACCCATCTGTGGTAGCACTGAGTCTGGAGAGGGCACTCCCTGGACACAGCTGTGCCACATTACTCAACACATTATGAATAAAATGAGTGCCAGCCAGCAGGGAATGTGAGAGACAAACCCTAATGGCTAAAACCACTTTCCTTTTTCCAGATTCCTCAAAAAGTCATTTGTTCGGTCTACTTGATTACATAGTACTTGCCTATCTTCAAGTAAATGCCCAAAGGCGACTGGCAATTAATGAGGTGCGTATAAGCACTGTGATGAGAAATATGCATTCTGAAATGTGCATGTTTATGGAAATACGCTAATGAAACATAGCGCCCCAAACTGAAAGCCTAAGTCCAGGAGGCTTTCCCCGTGAGTAATTATTTTAGCCCACAACCAGATGATGGGTAATGAGTTCCCTGGGCTGGTTTTCCATGCTGTGGGCACTGAGGGCTTCTCTGATGAACCCCTTTGATTGCCGTAGGATCCCAGCAAGAGATAGCATTTGCAGAAGCACAGTTAGCCAACAGGATTTGCATTTTATTGTTAGCCACGGTCACGAACTTGTCAAGAAGTGGATTTCTTGTTTGATGTGGCTTATAACTGACTCTTATCAAATGAGTCCAAGTCAGAAAGTCTAGGGGTGCAGGAGGGCTTGAGGACCTATAGAGGTAACATACATATGCTATGACTTGTCCAGACAAGGAAGTGCTTAGAACCTGGACTTTGGAGGCAACTGCCTGGGTATATCCCAATTTTAGCACTTATCTCTGTGTCCTACGGCTGAACTTCTGTGGGTGTCAGTTTCCCCGTTTGTAAAAGAGCGGTGATAATCATCAGTATTTCATGGGAAGTTGACAGGTTATAAACAAGTTAATACTGGTGAAGTGCTTAGGAGGGTGCCTAATATACACAAAGAGCAAAACTGCAAAGAATGTGCATGCAGTGGTACAGCAGACCCAGCCCCCATTGGAGCAGGGCCTTGTGGGTGACCTTAGCCTCTCAATGCTCACCTGGGAGTCACTTGGTATACCTCCCCACTATGCCATCAAAACTGTATTTCAGGGCTGGAGAGATGGCTTAGTGGTTAAGGCGCATGCTTGCGAAGCCTAAGGACCCTGGTTCAATTCTCCAGGTCCCACGTAAGCCAGATGCACATGACAGCACATGCATCTGGAGTTCGTTTGCAGTGGTTAGAGGCCCTGGTGCACCCATTCTCATTCTTCCTCTCTCTCCCCCTCTGTCTATCTCAAATAAATAAATAATTTAAAAAAATGTTTTTCAGTTTCTTGACTCTCCCCCAAAAACATCTTCTTAGGACATTAACTTTTGGTGCCATCACTCCCAGATTGACAGGTTTTAGGCAGGGAAAAAAATGCTGCCAGCTAAGAAGAAAAACGCTTTACCCAGGTGATTTCAGAGCCCCATTATGGCATGGTTCAGAACCTCGGGTCTGCCAGTTCCTGCTAACGCACACTGTGGGAGCTCAGAACGTGGCTGCCAGCTGTGCATCCTGGCCTTCCTGGGCTGTGAGCTAGCCATCCTTCCCCTCGTGAGAGCTGCCCTTCCTCCTTCTGTGTACAGCACACCCTGCTCCCCATCCTTCACCCTTGCCTTTGGGAGAGACTGGAACTCTCTGGAAGATATTTGTCTCTCCTGCAAACAGGCTGTCTTGGGAGCCATGGGTACTTTTATTTTCAGCAAAGCAGCTGCTGCAGCAGAAAATGCCTGCCAAGTATTCTCGGACATTTTGAGCTCACACTCTGCTGAACGGACGTCTGTGCTGACAGTCTAGAAAACAGTGAACGCTTTGGGGCAGCGGCAAGCATCCCATCTATGGGGAAAGGGTATTCTGGGGAGAGATGTAAGGTACCAGAGCAGTAATTCCAGTGTCTTGTCCTTGACATAACTTGATTGTTATTAAGTTATTACACATCCAGGCCCTCATTTGCATCATTTCACCACCCTGAGAAGTCGTCACGACAAGGAGTAAGAGTGTCATTTTATACATGACAAGTCTGCAGAGAAGAGTGATGCAAGTATTTGACATTTGTGCCAGAGTTTGCTCTTTTAATTTTCAAAATGAGATTTCTATACTAACATGGTACATTCACACATGGCTTCGATGTATAAGCTACAAAGTATCAACATAAGCATAGTATCATTTTTATTCCCTTGAAAGTCCCATGAGTTAGACGGGGAAGCATGGGATCGGGTCAGCACCAAATCAGCACCAAGTCACACATAGGCCCGATTATCCCCAAAGCTCAGCCAGTTTGCTTTCTCATAATCTGAGGTAGCTCCAGATTCTTTTCTGCAATGCTTTTTTTTTTTCTTTCTCCAAGTAGTAACTCAGGAATCCAGGTCTCACCCATATTATCACTTTGCCATTTTAAAAACGAGACTATCACTGTCAAATGGGAACACTGTCCTCCTGTTCCTGGAGGGTTTTATGGCGAGACCTAAAACAGAGCATGTCACTTCTGTTCTCATGCAATGAGCCTGGACCCCAGCGCGGCAAGACTCTACACAAAAGAAAGCAGACTTGACTTGTGCACTCAGGAAGAACAAATAAAAGAGGGCCTGGCAAATGTGAAACACTCTTTCTGGCACCTGAAATTACACCAATATCTGCTCCAAGCTGCCTATGGATGGCCAGAGAAATAAACATCATGGTCAAAATCTTGTAAAATTGTGCCAACACTCTGGTATCAACAGATGCCTGAAGGAAACATTGAACTGCTTTTAAGATAACGATTCCCACAAGCTTAATCAGGTTGTTATATAACATAGCAAGTGACCAGACCAAGGGCAAGGAGGGCAGGCTGGTGTGGACAAAGGAGACTACAGAGAAAATACTGTTTATTCATTTTTTTTTGTATCCATACCTATATTTAAAAATAGTCTGGGTTGGACTGGAGAGATGGCTTAGTGGTTAAGGCACTTGCCTGCAAAGCCAAAGGACCAAGGCTTGATTCCCCGGGACCCACGCAAGTCAGATGCACAAGGTAGCGCATGCATCTGGAGTTCATTTGCAGTGCCAGAGGCCCTGGTATGTCCATACTCTCTCCCCGCACCCCTTTCTCTCAGATATATATGTAATGATCTGGGTAAAATTCTAATACTGAAGTAAGCTCAAAAGGAAATAGTTAAAACAATGTACTCACAGAGGTGGTTAAATTGAGGGAAGAATTAGCTAAAGTCTTAGAATCAATTATTTGTCACAGGTGAGCTCACTGCATAATGGAAGCTGAAGCACAAAGAGCTCGTTACTGTGTAAACCAATGTGTGGATCAAATTTGCTGCTGAATGAACAACAGTCATGTCAGTCACTCATCAGTTAGTCAGAGGATATTTATAGCAGCCCCCACAGATTGGATGCTTTGTATAGGTCTCGGCAGGGCCAAGCTCTGTACATATATTACTGCTTAATTCTCATTAATCTACCCATTTGTTATGAGAAAAGTAGAGGTCAGACAGATGATATGGAATGTCCCAACTAATTATCCAATAGCCAAGGCTTCTACCTCAGCCCTGTTTGACTCTTAAATCTATGTTCTTTTCATAAACTGATAGTTCCCTTTGCCACATAAAAGCATATAATTGGGGGCTAGAGAGAAAGATCAATGGTTGAAGGTTTAAAGGTTAAAGGTTAAAGTGGTTTTGCTTGCAAAACCTGACAGCCTGGGTTTAAGTCCTCAGTATCCACATAAAGCTATATACATAAAGTGGTGCATGTGTCTGGAGTTCATTTGTAGTGACAGGAGGCCCTAGCACATCTATTATCTCTCCTCTTGTCTCCTCTTCTTTCCTCTCCTCTCCTCGCAAATAATACACACACACACACACACACATGTATATATATATATATGTATTTAAAGGTAGGGTCTCACTCTAGCCCAGGCTGAACTTGAATTCACTATGGTGGCCTTGAACTCACAGCTATCCTCCTACCTCTGCCTCCCAAGTGCTGGGATTAAAGGTGTGCGCCACCACACCTGGCTAAAAATATATTTTTAAAAAGCATATAATTAAGTAGGCACAAGGCAAAAATAGATGATCTCTCTACTCTATTTTGATTAAAAGAAAACAAAGGTAGATATCTTTTTGTTGATTTTTTAAATTTTTTATGTTTTTATTACCTATGTACATACTCAGAGTGTAAACAGCCTCCTCCCTGCCTGCCCCCTTCTGAAGGGGCCCTCCTTGTTGAGGATGCCAGTTATCCCCATTGGGGATTGTGAATGGTTCATCATGGGGGTATCGATCAATTATGGGGAAGAGGCAATGTCTCTGTGCATAATGTCCCAACTTGTGGCTCAAACAATCTTTCTGCCCCCTCTTCCATGAATTTCCCTGAGCCATGTTGGGTTTGTTTTAGGTCTACTTCAGTGATGAGGTCTTGGGAGCCTCTGTGCCTCTGGATCTCTGGTTTGGTTAGAGTTGAGTGTTCTCTGCGTCTATCTCCTTCACCCTTGTGCTGGTACCAGGTTCACCAAGAAAGCAACACTCTTGCTCATTTTCCCAATTACTCTATGGTTTCAGCTGGGGCCCTAGTGAGCTGCGATGGGCTGATTCTCTCCTCCAGTTCTGTGTCCATCTGAAAAAGAGAAGCAAATTCTCCAATGGGGAGAATGAAGTCAGAACTGGATAAATGGGATAACCATTATTAGTTTAGAGAGAATTTAATAGGTGTAGCCCCTCTTGTAGACCAACATTGGTGGGAGCTTGATATTGGAGAGCCAACTCATTTTTTTGGATATGATTCTGACTTATTTTCCAGTTCCAGCTATGGGTTCCATTCCACTAAGCAGATCCATTAGCCAATTCAAGAGCAGTTGGTTTCCCACCATGGCTGTGTGCCACTATTGAACTTGGATTAGCATCACATCAGGTTGTTTGCTGCTGAGTAGCTTTGACCATGCGTTGCTTGGACAGATGTTTCCTTACTAATTCAAACCACCAGGAAGTCAAGACTGAGTTTACCTATAAGGATGTCAAAGGGGCCTAAAATATTCCAGAAAAGAGAGAGGGTTGGAAATACAAGGGAGGAAAGGAATGCAGACAAAAAGAGAATGAGATTCCATGCGAGGCCACAGAGCAAGGTGTTGCCAGAACCTGGCCACCATCTCCCAGCATCCCATTATAAGAATGGACTAGATTGAATCTGAAATGTTCACTAGAAAGGACTGAGTTAAAAAAAAAAAAAAAAAAAAAAACCCAGTGTGGTGGTGCACACTTTTAATCCCAGCACTAGGGAGGCTAAAGTAGGAGAATTGCTGTGAGTTTGAGGCCACCCTGAGACTGCACCGTGAATTCCAGGCAAGTCTGGGCTAGTATGAGACCCTGTCTTGAAAAATAAACAAACAAAAGAGGAGAGAATGAAATTTTATAAAATCACTAGAAAAGGGAAGAGAACATGTAATGTACATGTTAATACCCTTTGCTGTCACTGATTGACACATTGGTCATCAGTAGATCTATTAAATTTGCTACTTGCACTTCTGCTTCTCAGCCTAGCTCCACTGCATCTCAATTCTCTAATTAGCAGCTCTTTCCAGGCTGTGCCACTCTATAGACTCAAGGCTAAAGGTTCAACCTTTCCCAAAGCTGCAGACAAGGCACCTCAGCCCGTAACTGGCATTTGATGAGCCTCTGTTCTTTGTCTTCTTCTTAGACACCAGAAAATACCTCAGAGTGCTAGAGAAGAGTGGATTCATCCTAAATTACAATGAAAGAAGTTGTCACTTACCTTACTTAAAACCCAAAAAATGGGACTGGAGAAGATTGCTTAGCAGTTAAGGCATTTGCCTGCAAAGCCAAAGGACCCTGGTTCAATTCCCCAGGCCCCACGTAAGCCAGATACACAAGGAGACACATGCATCTGGAGTTGGTTTGCAGTGGCTGGAGGCCTTGGCACACCCATTCTCTCTCTCACACTCTCTCTATCTCTTTCTCTCAAATAAATAACTAAATAAAATATACTAAAACAACAGATTTCACTTACTATGGTTTAGTCAATAACACGAGTCCCCTGGCAACATCTTGATACTTGTAGTTGCCATAGTATATTAACTATGAGGAACTGAATACAGTACAAACTTTTCTGCCAGGTATTCAACCCAAATACTAACATGTAAATAACCTAGTGCTCAGAGACTAACCATGTCGCTTTTTTGAAAGTCTGTGGTGATTGGCCCTTGGACATGTTATTCAGCTTATGCAGCAAAAGATGTAGTTGTTTTACCTCCTTCTCTCACAGTAATAAACCCACAGTCATTTCAGGGAAATGATCAAAAGAAAGTTGTCTGATAAAGAGGAAAACACAAGTCGGGAGTGGTGGCACATGCTGAGGTAGGAGGATGGCTGTGAGTTTGAGGCCACCCTGAGACTACATAGTGAATTCCAAGTTGGCTGGGTTAGAGTGAGACCCTACCTCAACAAAAAAAAAAAAAAAAAAAAAAAGAAAGAAAGAAAAAGAAGGAGGAGGAAGAGGAGAAGAAGGGGAGTAAAGCATAGCCATGAAAGGCTAGACGTGAAATTTGAGCCAATGTAAATGGAGTATAATGGCCAACCATGGGAACATCACTCTGCCGCTAGGCAAGAGATCAGACAGGCAGCAAGAAGAACTTCATGAAGATTCACCTTGGATAGAAATGTGGAAAATGCTGATGATGCAAAGAAGGGAAGTTTTTTTTTTTCCTAGAAAAATTTGGCACCATTGAAATCTCTCACATCAAAAGAACTCTCAGAACTATTTCTCAACATTGTAAGCAAAAGGATAAAATGTTGGGAGCTAATCAAAATTCAGAAAGAAATATGACAATAAATCAAGACAAGGTTGACTCATGGGATGGAGAGATAGCTTAGCGGTTAAGGCACTTACTTGTGAAGCCAAAGGACCCAGGTTCGATTCCCCAGGACCCATGTAAGCCAGATGCACGAGGTGGCACATGTGTCTGGAGTTCATTTGCCACAGCTGGAGGCCCTGGCACACCTTCTCTCTCTCTCTCTCTTTCTCTCTCTCAAATAAACAAATATATAAATAAATGAAATAAATGAAATGTTGACAAGATGGCAGACATAGTTCACATCAATTTCCATGTTTTTATAAGAAATAAAACCACTTAATTTTTAATATTTCTAATATTTTCAATAGCATGCTACTAAATAGAGCTTTACTACTTTTATATCTCCCTGCATATTTACATGATAAGACAGATTTTAATGTTTTGATAGAAATTTTTAAAGCTCATAGAACAACTGTAAATTCCTGCAATCATTAACACAGTTTTTGTGGTTTCAGCTTATTGGAGTCATACCATGCTGTTCGTATCAAGGTCTTCTTGTATATCCTGGCTATTCAGGAGGGAGTTTTGTTCACCAAAGACATAAAAATAAAATAATGAAGTCTAGTAGATGCTCATGATGTATACGTGAGAATTATACCCACCGGCACAGCCTTGGTATGGTTCTAGCACCATAAACGAAGGGGCAGATGAATAAGGCATCTGCTGCTTAGTGGGAAAGTGCTTCTAGGATGTCCAAGTGCTGTACGGCTGGTGGGATATCCATATATCAAGGAGTAGTCAAATAGACATCAGGTTGCTCATTTGAGTCTCACAATAAATCTGGACCATGCATGCAATTGGATGTGCTGACCTACCGATTTCAGCAGTCCATAAGCTGTGAGCTAGCAAGCTTCCTATCACAAGTGCTTGAGACAACCAACATAAAGAGAAAAGATTTGTCTGGAATCACAGTTTTAGAAATGCCAGTCCAAAATCCGTTGCTCCCATCACTTTGGACCAGTGGAAGTAAATGCAAACTTACAAGGAAATATGGAAATGCACCAGGACAACGAAGTGCCCGTTAATAACTTATGCAATTACTGCTAATGACTTTTGTTTGTCTTCTCATTCCAGTTGACTAGGTATCCAGGCTGGACTCTTTTCCCCAGTCATGAGACATAACTACTGAGAATTCTAATGTTGTCCCCTGCAAGGTTTACGAAAGGCCCTGTGCTGTGGCTCTACTCATTGAGAAGTGAAAGGTGGGAGTTTGGGGGGAAATGTCCCATACCTAGTGAACAGAAACATTGGGTACAAAGTGTCTACCTCTGTTAGGCAGTTTTTGTAGTGGAAGAGGTACTCATGATACCTACAACTCTAGAAGTCACCAGACAAGAGGACAAGTTAAAGGGCCAAGCCAGCAGAGCAGGGCAAAAGAGAGAATTGCCTGAGCTGCTAAATCAATGGATCTGACTCACTGATGTAGACATTTGTTATCATGCAAAACAAACCTCTGTCCATAGAAGCTGCCCCTTGGAGCTCGTATATCCTAATGTGTTAGACAAGAACCTGAGGAGGGGCAGAGATTAGGGGCACCAGGGAAGGAGACAAGAAAGAGTCAGGTAGGAGAGGAGAGATACATGACGGAGCCCCTGGGCTCCCATTGAACTCTCCTACCTTTTGCAAGTACAAAACCCGTGCTCCAAGCCTGCATGCCTATCAGTGAGATGAAAGATTCCAGGAAAGAGAGGAAAAAGTTTCCTGTCATTGCCTCAGCCAGAGGCAATTCAATATTCACTTATTAGTCTTTAAAAAGTCGTGCTGCATCTTTCAAGGTTCTCAAGCTGGTGGTACACACACATGAAGGTGAGCATCTTAGCAGGCGGCAGAAAATGAGCAAGCACAGCCAGCCAGCGACAACAGAAGTAAAATAACCTGGTGCTTTGGCAATGCTGAACTTACCTGCTGCCCAGAAGGGGTTAAGATGAACAAAAATCCACCCATAAAGGACCAAAGGGAACTTGTGGAAATGAGCCCAATCTTGTGTCTGCCTTTCAAATTAAATAGGAGATTGCATGTGCTAGAGAACAACTGTTTGTGGGACATTCCATTGTCTGGTATTGGGTCAAGAAGTCACGACTGCATCTTTTTCCCATAATGTTAAGAATTAAGTAATGATGGCTTCATAGCCATGATGCCATAGAGCCTAAGAGCATGATAGTATGGATGAGTGCTATGAGGCTAACCTGGGGTGGGGTCAAGAAAGATAATTTGTCCTCTTGGCTTCCAACTATCATTTGACTAGATATGTTAAGTAGTGGTCAAGATTTGGGGTGCTGGAGTCAGGCAAGCACAGGTAAAGTTAAGAGTCTTGCTGTCAGATTGCTAAAAGGAATTTAGGGGATGGAGAGACGGCTTAACAGTTAAGGCACATGCCTGCGAAGCCTAAGGACCCTGTTTCAATTCTCCAGGTCCCGAATATGCCAGATGCACATGGTGGCACATGCATCTGGAGTTCGTTTGCAGTGGCTACAGGTCCAGGCGTGCCCATTCTCACTCTCTGTCTCCCCGCCTTTCTCTGTGTCTAATAAATAAATAAAAATATAAGGAATTTAAGAAGAAAAGTATAGGTAACTTGGGGAGAAGGACGTATAGCCAGCTCCTGGAAGAAGAGACAACCAACACCCAGTTATTGAAGTAAGCTTTGCATGATGGTGAGGATAACTAGGATTTCTGCAAGGATCAGAAGGGAGGAAGGGTTGAAGAAAGGAATGTAAAGTTATCGTCAGGAGAAATAGCTGAAAAGCCAATTGATGCCTGTCTAACAATAACATGGAGGTCAGCATGAATGCAAGGGCTCAGTCTACAACTGAGGAGGGAGTAGTTAAGAAAGCCCCCAGAAAAGAGTAAAAAGGCAGAGGCATTGAGTGTTGGGACCAGGACAAAAGAATAGGGTGGTTTAACATAAACAGGTTGTTGGGTGACTGTCGTGTGCTCACCCTTAGTGCCATAATTAGTAGCATTGAGTGTCCTTAATGGTAGCAGATCAATGCAATCAAAGGAGTTGTAAAGGAATTTATGGCTGGTTGGAGGATAGCATTACCATAAGAGGCATTAATAAGCAAAAAGGCAAAGTTGTGGTTAAGGAGAAGTACTTGCTTGAAGAGGGAGGAATACAGCGAAATAGAGTGGCTAAAATGAAGCCTAGGAAAAGCGTGGGAAATTAGGCCCACCACATCAAACAAGTATGGCTTAAGAAGAATTGTCCAAAATGGTTTCTGGGAAGTGGTAGTAGGGAGAAAAGGAGATAAAAGGAGAAAGAGGGGAATATGTTTACAGTCCTGTATCTAGCCTGAGGGGTTTGGCATCATCCTCCTCATCAAGGTCAATTCCTGAGTTAGTGGCTGGATGGATGTTTCTGGCAGGGATCCAGATCAGGATCTGTGAAGTTTCTGGAAAGACACAAGCATACTCTTGGCCCTGAGTTAAAACTTTTATTTTATAATTATTTCCTTTAGGGTCCAGTTTGTTCTCTCCACTATGGCTTGTCCTTGTGGGTTGTAGGGGATCCCAAGGGAATGTTTGATTCTACAAGATTCCATGAAGGATATGAATTGGGCAAATGTGTATGCAGGGCCATTATCAGTTTTAATTGACCAGGGTACACCCATGACCAACATGGTGGTTTTTGTTGCCTTAATGATATGGGGCGCCTTCTCCCCCAAGAGAGCAATAGCAAAAGTAAGCTTAGAGTAAGTGTCCACAATGACATGGACATATTTGAGGTTACCAAAGTAAGTTATGTGGGTAACATCCATCTGCCAGATAGAATTTGGGGTAAGGCCTCTAGGATTGATTCCTTGAGGCTATAGGGGCTCCAAGCTTTACAGGTATGGGTTAAATGTTTGCATTGGCTAAGTGAGAGCTTGGGGTATAGGGTTTGTAGGTTATTGGGGAATAGATGGAACCTTTGGTGTAAATGTCTAGCTTGTTCTAAAGTTGGCAAGGAGGAGACAGCAATAAACTTGCCACATCAGAGAGGGGGGTGGGGTACCAGGGACTGGCTGTTGCATCTGGCCCTATATTAATGGGGAAGGAGGTGAAGGGTGGGGCAATGGGGCATGTCAGGGAACTGGCTACTGCCTGGGTGTGTCCAGTACAGAGCAGGTGGAGGTCCTTCCAAGGGTAAAGAGGGGGAGGAGTAGTTGGTTTATCATTGAAGGCATGTGTGAACTCCACTGCTGCAGGTGGCAGTTTGGGTGGTGGTCTTTTATCATTGAAGAGTTGGTCTTCCTCCTCATCCCAGTTATCATAAGAGGGGGCTGGGAGGGATAAGGTTTGAAGAGCCAGTTTCAGTTCCTCCTTATAGCTTTCATTATGGGCAGAAATGACTTCTTCCATGAAGGAGCCTTTCAGGATGGCAATTATGGCAAAGAGGATAGGGAAAAAATGGGGTGGGGGTGTGTGTCCTTTGTGAACCTCATGTTTCTTCGTAAGGAAGAGAACCCAGGACCAAATGGAAGTGTCCCAGATGTTCTTAGGACTAATCCATGGGGCTAAAACAAGAGTTTCATCCCAAAAGCCATGGAAGTCCTTTTGTTTCACTTTTAAGCCACGTTGCAGGAAGAGGGCCTTAAGAGCCTGCAATTGTGGCATCTTCTGATGGGGAGGGAGGTTGCCCATTATGGTGTGGTAGTGTTTGGGGGGAAGTTGGCTGTGACACCTCTGAATCAAGGAGATAACCCAGATCAAAAATGATAGCCCAAAGGATAATCATGTAAACATATGTAAAGAATGTTTAGGACCCAAGTGTCTTGTGCTTAGTGGGGGACTTCCATGGGTCATTACTCCATGGCCATATGCCCACACGGTGTCTCCAGGGAAGCTCAGCCAATGGCCTCTCCTTGGTTCTGAAATTGGGTGGGTCAGACCCTTATGTGATTTTGCCAGATGAACTGAGAGTGGAGGGGCCGACATGGGCAGAGGGTGAGCTGCTGCAAACTCATTTATTCAAGGAAGTGTAGGTGGTTTTAAGGGTTTGGCTGGCCAATCGTTGTATGGGGTGCTTCCCTTCTTATGACCAATGACAGGCTGTCTCCAGGCAGATCATCTCACAGCAGGTTGCTTGCGGGCCTGGGACTGTAGCTGTTGTCACACCAGGCCTGTGCAGGATGCCACATCCACAGAAGCCACTTCCTGGTTTCTTCTAGCAGGTGGCCTGGCCAGGGCCTGACCTGCATTGTACCATATACTATGACTAGTAAATTTCTGTTGCTTATAATTACCCAGGCTAAAGTATGTTGTCGCAACAGCCCAGATGGGCTGGGGCACTCTCAACCCTGATCCAGGAGAGACAGGCAACTCTAATGTTTTACAATTGAATGCTCAGAATTAGAAGAGCTCTGACCCCTTGTGTTACTTACTTTTCTTATTGCAGTGACAAAATATTTTACAGAAATCAATTTTATCAGAGGAAGGAATTATTTTAACCTACAGTCAAAGGGGACACAGTCCATCATGGAGGGGGCACATGATGACCAGCAGCTCCTTTGTGGCAGGAGTGTGAAACTCAGACTCCTCAGCTCACATCTTGGTGGAACAAGCAGCAAAGAATAGAAAAGAACTGTTGCCAGGCTATACTCCAGAATCTCAAGCCCCATCCCCCACCGAGTGACCCACTTCCTCTACTGGGGTTCCAGAAAGATTCTCCACCTTCCTCAACAGCACCATGAGCTCCATACCAAGTCTTCAAACATGTGCCCCTATAGGGGACATTTCACATTCAAGCCACACCACTTTGGGATCCTAGGATACAAGGATATGAAAGTATCAAGGCAGGTATCACCCTAGCAGCTGACTGACATACCCAAGAGCAAGAAGCGACTGGGCTGTGCACTAATGTACAGGTGCTCGGGCACTGTGAGATCTTGCCACCAAGTACTTTCCAAGATTCTATCTGCTGTAGCTTCCAATTAGGATATTGCTTTGTACTTGGAATGAATTAGTGAGGATGACATAGGGACCTGGCAAAGGCTGAAATGGGGAGATTTTTTATTTTATTTTATTTTATTTTATTATTTTTTATTTTTATTTTTGGAGAGAGAGATAGACAGAGAGGGAGAGGGAGACAGAAATGGGTGCACCAGCAGTCTCTCAGCTGCTGTGAATGAAATCCAGATGCGTGCACCCCCTTGTGGGAAAGTGACACATTGTGCCCTTGCCTCACTTTGCATCTGGCTAAACGTGGGACCTGGAGATTGGAACCACTGGACATTGGAACCAGCATTCTTAGGCTTAGCAGGCAGGCGCCTTAGCTGCTAAACCATCTCTCCAGCCCATGAAATGGGGAGATTTTTAACAAAAATTAGCAGCAGCCAGAAAAATAACTGATCTGGAACAGTAAATGTGGCTCCTGGGAAGCCAGTATAAAGAGTTTCATAAAGCAGGCTGGGATACTTAAACCATAATGGACTAGGTGTCTGCTTCACTCTCTACCCTTCATTCAACTTGTCTTTGAAGTCCATCCTTTGCCTTCTCCAGTTCTTACAAGCACAACCAACAATGTATGTGGAGAAGCAAATGTCATTTTAGTTCTGTTTATTCATTCATTCATTCATTCATTCATTTATTACTCTTTCTCTCTTTTTCTCTCTCTGTATATTTGTGTGTGTAGAGTATGTGTGGTGTGCTGTATAATGTGTGGTGTTGTGTATGCACATGTGTGTATGTATAGATAGGCCAAAGGAGAGTGCCAGGTGCCCTTCTCTATTGCTTATTCCCATACTTCCCTCAGACAGGGACTTTCCCACAACCTGAAGCTACCATTTCTGGTCAAGCCCCAAGTGATTCTCTGACCTCTACCACCAATGGACTTGGTTTACAGGCCTGAGTGGCCATACCCAGCTTTTCATGTGAGTTCTGGGAAGTTAAACTCAGGTAGTCATATTCTTAAGTGGAAAGCACTCGCAACTGCTAAGCCATCCCCACAGACCACATTTAGTATTTTATTCTGACATTAATCTCAGTATGAGTCAGGCACTATATTAACTACCAAAAGAAAAAAGAATAGATGCCAAAGCATCACAGATTTTGAGATGTAGCCAGTCAGCTTGCCATAGACCCAACCATAGACATGGAGCAGTACAGAAAGATCTTAGGACTATGCCGGTAAAGTGCCCAGGCAGGGACTCTGAGGCCTTACGGTAAGTCTCGAGGATCATAACAGGTGGTACTTATAGACATGCCAAGGGCTGGGATAAGTATTCCATATTGGTTACTTCACTTAATTTCACAACTCTTCTAAAAAATAAGTCATTATTAGTTGCCTTTCAAAAATGGGGAAACTGAAGCTCAATAACTTAACCTGGTACATGTTAGATGTTGGCCATAAACTAGTGCAGTATGGCTTGAGAGTTTTTGTATTTAAGCTTTGGAAGGACCCTGTTGGGTCCCCTTTTCCACAAGCTAAAGTCTATTTTCTTTCTCATTTAACCCATCGTGAACAAGCAATTGCTGAATTCAAGCCACATTTCTGTCAATACTTTGTGCTTGTGTAAAACAATGGGGTCTGAACCTCACCTGACACTTCAATTATCACTAAGTTGACAGGAAACATGCGCACAAAGCTTTGCCAGGCCCGACAACCTTTGACACACAGTCATTTCATGACACAGAGGCAGAGTGCAGGGTTCCCTCTGTGTGATACAGTCAGCGTTCCATAGGAATACCGGAGCTTCTGATGTAATCTGAGGAAAGGTTGATTTGGCTCACAGTTTAAGTTTTAGTAGGGGCCTGGCTGGTTCCATTGACTGGCATGAGGCGGGGCAGTACATCACAGCATGAACACATGAAAGAGAAAGCCACTTATTTTGTGGAGGCCAGGAAGCAAGAACAAGAAGAGAGAAGGGATTTGGACACACCCCCAATGACCTAACTGGGCACCACCTCTTAAAGTTTCCACCACCTTCCAATAACCTGGGACCAAGCCTTTAACAGCACAAAATGCTCATTTCCTATCCAAATTATAGCACTCCTCCTCCATAAATACTAGAAAGAGTCTTCAAGTGATAATTCCCAAATTTGGCTATATCTGGAAGTTTTAGAAATATTGAGCTAGGTATGGTGGTGCACACACCTTTAATCCTAACACTTGGGAGGTAGAGGTAAGAGGATTGCTGTGAGTTTGAGGTCAGCCTGAGAATACATAGCGAATTCCAGGTCAGCCTGGGCTAGAGTGATACCCTACCTTAAAAAAACAATATATATATATATATATATGGATATCCCCATACGTTTGAATTTAATTGCCCATAGGTGTCCTCCATAAGCACCAGATTTCACATGTAGAAGGTGTAAGGATGACAGTCTATCACTACTTACTATGTGCTGGCAAGTTAGAGTAATAAAGCACGGGGCTCATACTGTAGGTGGTTTATTTTAACATAGTCATGCTATTTCTTATGTTCACGGACATGTACTTACACATAAAGTGAAAAATTCTCAGAGCTATTGTCATGCCCATTTAAAGTTACTAAGAACAGAAAAATAATAGCCTATAAAGTCTAATGCTTAATGGACCTTTTGGATTTTAAGAAATCCTTTAGGGCTGGAGAAATGGCTTAGTAGTTAAGGCACTTTTCTACAAAACCAAAGGACCCATGTTCGACTCCCTGGACCCATGTAAGCCAGATGCACAGGGTGGCACATGTGTCTGGAGTTCCTTTGCAGTGGCTGGAGGCCCTGGTGTGCCTGTTCTCCCTCCATCTCTCTCTCTTTCTCTCTCTCTCTCTAAAATAAATAAATTAAAAATAAAATATTAAAAAAAGAAATCTTTTAATTGGGTTTGACTAAAGCTTAGTTCTAGATAAATGTATCATTATATTAGGTATTGCATATAAGTCAAAAAATTTGTCCAAGTCACTTCATTTTTGATGAGAAAACTGAGGAAGGAAGAAGATAAATGATTTCCCCAAGATTATAGTTACTAACTTGCAGAGCCCAAACAGGAACCCAACAATCTTGTTCCAGAGTCCAAGTTCTTAAATTTTTTTTGAGGCAAGCCCAACAGACTGGCCTTTTTAATTTTTTTATTTATTTTTATATTTTTTTGGAGAGAGACACAGAAAGAGACAGAGAGTCAGAGGGAGAGGAAGACAGAGAATGAGCGCGCCAGCAGTCTCTCAGCTGCTGTGAACGAAATTCAGATGTGTGCGCCCCTTGTGGGCAAGTGTGGCATTGCACCCTTGCATCACTTTTGCATCTGGCTAAACATGGGACCTGAAGATTGGAACCAGGGTTCTTAGGCTTAGTAGGCAGGCGCTTTAACCACTAAGCCATCTCTCCAGCCCCAGACTGGCCTTTTTTATGCAAGACAGAGAGTGAAAGAGAGAGAATTGGCATGCTAGGGTCTCAGCCACTGTAATCAAACTCCAGACACACACCCCACTTTGTGCACATGTGTGACCTTGCACTCTTGGACCACCTTTTGTGTGTCTAGCTTTACATGAGACCTGGAGAGTCCAACATGGGTCCTTAGGCTTTGTAGGCAAGTGCCTTAACCACTAAGCCATCTCTCCAGCCCTTAACGGCACCTCTTGCCAATGGTGTGGTTGACTGTTCTTACTGGCTTTCTCTTGGTGACTTGCCCTTTCAAGGACACAAGCTCATACACTCCTGGTCACTGCTATGACTCGGGTTCGATTGTGAGCCCACTCATTTCATGCAAAAGGAAATTTACTCTCTTAAACACCTCTCCTTGGCGTTGCATGTGCTATGAAGGAATTTAGAGAAGTGCCGGGCCCATCCTTACGGATAAGTGGTGAGGCGTATGTACCAGACAGGGGAGAATATTTTGAAGCAGCCATTGAGAAACAAAATGCAGCCCCTGCAGTGAGAGGGGCTACAATTGGGCCACATTTGTGGGAGTCAACAGAATTCACTGTGTTCCTTTGGGACACCAGTGCTGGTTGCCATGGTGACTTAGGTCTCAGCATTATAGATATTGTATGGGTCTGAATTTTGGTGAACTTGGATTCATTCATTCAACACATTTTCAGTTAATCTCGTCAATGACCCGGCACTGCTCCATGAATTGGAGTTTGTTAGGGACCAGGATGAAGGGAGTGCATCCCAGAGAATCACCTGTGCATTTAGAGAGTGACTTCTTAACAGCAAAGCTCTGATGGAAGATCCCTGCTGTTACCGGGAATGCCAAGCCTGAAGTAAAGAGGCCTTTCTAATGTTTGCTACCTTGAAGCTCTCCAGCACACGTGCTCTTGGCTTCATTGTTCCCTTCTACAAATGGGAGAGGAGCCCTACTTTCCCTATAGAAGGATGACAGAGGAAAATGATCACAAAGAAAGTATGCAAATCCATCCTCTCCCTTAAAACCACTTTCCTGAAAACTTTCGTATAATTACCAATAACTCGGTGCTCAAGAGTGCCGGTGAGGAGGACATGCTGCTTTCTTCCTCTTTCCTGATCCTGGACTCCTGCTCTCCAAAAGGGCTTGGCAGATGATTAACAAGTCATCTGATGAATATGCAACACGATCCTGGCTTAATAAATCCCACAGCTGTTGGGAACTTGACAATGAAAACAAAGCCATAGAAATAAGTGAAAATAGGAAACAGTAGGCCAACTTCACAGAAAGCCCCTGCCCTAAACCTGTCCTCCAGCTGGAATCTTCCAGACAAAGATGGGCCCAGACTATTCCTGACACACAAACAAGCTGCTGGTGGGTCACACTGACTTATTCAGGGTGTCTTCTGAGAAGGCATCCTCTGTCCCCCTCATCGTTTGCCTTTTTATCAATCCAGCTCTCAATTCCCAACACACACACACACACACACACTTTCTTGTTTTTTATATCAAGTTTTTATATCAAGTTATAATGCTTACAGACAGCCACAATGGAAAATTGGGCTTGAGTTAAAATCCTGGCTTCTTCTCTTACTGGCTATATGGTTTTGTTGATCTGTCTAACTTTTCTGAGCTTCAGTTTTATCTTTTGTAAAATAGGCATAATACCATCTAACATAGTATAGCGATAATCACTTTTAGTAAAGTACTTGAAAAATATTCTGTGCTCATTTCAGTGAGTCTATGGGTAGCAGGCCCCCAAAGAAAAAGCAAGAAATATCCTTGATCCTCTAGAGGGATGGGTTATCCAGTCCCCCCACCATCTCTTTTCTAAAATCTGATCAGAAGATGTAAAAAAGGTTACTAGGTATCTGAACATATGACAGGGGTCTGTAGCAGACAGTTTCAGGTTCGCTGAGATGAACTTCCAGACCAGGCACAGTTATGGAGGAAGGGATATTATTTAATTGAAGCTTACAGATCCAGGGGAAGTTCCATAACGGCAGAAGTAGCGGCCTGCTCTCACAAGGCCAGGCAGAGAGAGCAAAAAAGCCAACCAGCCACCACAGCACACAGAGCAAAACTACAGCCAAAAGGTCACACAGCACACTTCAGGAACTCCTGCTAGGTACATTTGCATATCTTTACAATGGAATCTCAAACCATCACCACACCTTAAGACCGGGCCCCCAGTGACCTTGCCTCTAGCAAGGTGATTGAAGATACAAACTATAACTAATAAAACACTGAATATATTGGGGGACATATATTCAAACTACCACAGGGTCTGATTTTTGCTTTTTCTCTTTCTTTCCTGGAAAACTGCCTCCCTTCCCTAGGAATGTCAATGGGACTACTCCCTTTCCTGGAAACCTGAAGGCACATGGACACCTGATGTGGGGCCGGACTGACCAGTTCAGCCCCCATCCAATAAATTCCCTTAAAAGACCCCAATCAGAAACATCAGGCCAGTGTTCCCATTTCTGGGGACCCCTCATGCCTGACATCAGGAGCTTTTCCTTCTTTCTTTTTCTTAAACTTTATAATAAAATCTTTTCTAAACTTCACCCTCTAACCCTGCAAAGATCACAAGAACATGGAGCCATTCACTCAATGAAAGTTTTGGGTAACATCCAGTACCCTAAATCCTGACTTACCACTCAATCAAAAGCCAAGAAAGGTTTCATCACTTTCAAAGACACCCCAAATTCCTGTATCATTATGAGAAGTCACTATTATGTTAGTAAATATTATCATTTCATCAATATTTCATACTGGAAGAGATTGAAGTTTCCTTGAAACTTCTGTATTTGTTTATTTTCCTGTCCTGCAAGCATTCCTTTCCTGGTATTAGCCTGCTAGCTTTCATCTTCCTAAATGCATATTGAGAAGATGAATCTGTCTTGACTGTCCATTCTGTTCTTGGAGAGACACGTGATCCAATCAAGCCAGGAGATACAATCCTGTGACATTGGGAGGAAATAGTAGAAAATGATTTTGTCAGGTTGGAGAGATGGCTTAGGGGTTAAGGAGCCTGCCTGCCAAAGCCTAAGAATGCCTGTTCGATCTCCAGGTCCCATGTTTAGGCAGATGCAAAGTGATGCAAGGGTGCAATACTGCACTTGCCCACAAGGGGGCACACACATCTGGAGTTCGTTCATAGTGGCTGAGAGGCCACTGGCATGCCCATTCCCTATCTGTCTCTCTCTCTCTGTGTCTCTTTCTCAAAAAAAAAAAAAAGGAAAAATTAAAAGATTTTGTCATGTTTAAAATAATTTTATTTATTTATTTAAGAGCAGAGAACGATAGAGAGAATAAGCATGCCAAAGCCGTTGGCCATGGCAAATGAACTCCAGATGCATGTGCCACTGCACATCTGGCTTTCTGTGGGTACTGGGGTATTGAACC
>PVKW010014608.1:0-47901 GCA_004027895.1 Orientallactaga bullata | reverse complement strand
ACTGGCATTGCTCCAATACCAACTTTGGAGGACCAGTGAGTTGACTGGGGCTACTGTCACATCAGGGTAAGGGGTTGATCACAGGAGAATGGATGACTCAAAGGCAGCTCCATCACCAGGAAGCCCAGCCCCGCATCATGACGACTCGTGGAAGGTGCATGTCTGAAAGTCCCTGCACAACCTGGTGTCACCTCTGCTGTGCAGAGAACCTCTCCCCAAGCAGTTATTTAATTCTATGACATCTTAGGGAGGTGCCTTGCGACCTTTTCCTTGAACTTGTTCTCCCTATCTCCATGAGCCTGCATCCTCCCCCCAGGAGGGAATGCTTCAATTCAGAGAAAATTGCTACATCACTGGTCAGAATCTGCCTTTCCACAGACGTTTACTGCTCCTGTACCCTTGGGAAGTGGTGCGGTGGCTTTTTTTTTTTTTTTTTTTTTTTTTTTTTTTTTTTTTTTTTTTTTTTTTTTTTTTTTTTTTAGCGCTCTCAATCATGATCTCCAGTGTCCTGAGCCTCCCTTCTCTCTCTTCAGGGGGGAATATTGCAATTTAGAGGAAAGTGCTATACGAAAATTACTTTTGCCACTTTACAGGTTAAAACTTCCACGTGTTAAAACAGAAACACAGAAAAGGCTAAACTACTTTCTCGAAGTTACTTTTGGTAAGTAGCACAGCTAAGATTTTAACGGTGCAAGGCTCCATTAGATCACAGGTCTAACTACTTAGAATAGGGAACTGGGAAAGAACACGCATATGTCTGTGCTTTTTGAAAAGCTTCATTGAGAAGTTCCAACTTCAGCTATAATTCAGACTTGCAGAGAGAAATGAGGAAGTTAGAATAGAGAGAGGGTCCCCCCCAAAGCAAATAAACAGTTCATGAGAGCAAGTCATCATCAGTATATTTGAAGTGAGAAAATACGTTTGAAATGACAAAAAAGGAATACAGTAATTGGCTGGAAATTGGGAAATATTAGACAGTACTGGGCATACTATATAAATTCATCAAACTTTCATTAATGAAGAATGGCCTTGACACCTACCAGAGGCAAAAGTAGAGGGAGAATTCTGAATTCTCAAGTGGGCAACTGTAAGAGTGTAAAGGATTAACTTCATGAAACATTACTTTCAAGAACAAATGCAATCCAGAGACTAACAATGAGTAGGGAGTGAAGTTCAGATGCCTCCCCTATTTTGACTTTAATAAACATAAAACAATGTATAAAAGTTAGAAAAATATGGTTACATACCACACACACACATACACACACACATATATGTATGTATGTATGCATATATATATATGTATATATATATATATATATATATATATATAAATTATTAGCTTGCTTTATATGTTGCTTATCTTCAAGTCTTATATAATAGCATTCATCCATGAACTATATTTAGTATATGTGAATATCATGATAAACATTTTTCCCTGGCATGAGGCTAACACACATCTATACTCCAGATAGGTCACAGATGAAATACCAAAATAAGATTACACCAAAACCAGTTTGGTGAACCAATAAATTTAGAATAGGGTGATAGGTTGCTTATAGGTGCAATGGATAATGCAAAGTTGAAAAGCACCCCCCAGCATAGGCAAGGACTCATGGAAGCTGCGTCTCTGGAGCATACTGCACAACCTGCAGGTAGCTCGCTTCTCTGAGCATCTTCAGCACACTACACAATTTACAGGGAGTTCAATCTGCAAGTCTCCTCTCCAAGCACTGGTTCCCCCTTTATGTAGACGTAGGGCAGGTATTGAACCTTTTCGGAGACTTTCTGACTTCCTGAGTCCCCTGAATTTTTAGCATAGGTCAAACTATGCCTTTAATAATTCCTACAACCTTGAAGAATGGTCCTGTGACGTTTTAAGTTTCTGGTCCCCAACACTTGACTTGCTGAATCTCCAGAGCTTCCTTCCTCTCTTCAGGAGGTAATACTCCAATTTAGAGGACTCTGTTACACAAAAAGGAACAAATTGCTATTAATTATAAGATCATAGCTGTGAGTTAGACTTATCCATCAGAAATGTAATTACTTATCAAGTATATAATTGATGCTGGGCAAATAACAGATCAGTTGCTGAGAATAGAACACTGTACCCTGTCCCAGGTAGTTCCGTCTTTAAGGGAGAATGAATGGTACCTGAGAAAGTGCACATTTGGAACAAATGATGTTTAGTGGAATCTGTCAAAACTAGAACATTCCATGAAGAGGACACTTAGACACTGACTAAAATGGGGAGGTAGAGAAAAGAAGCAAGTGATGATAAATCACCACTATCTGAGATGGATTTACTGGGGAGAAAAAAAATTCATAAATGATTAGGGAAAAGAGCAGCAAGGAGATATAATTTCTTACTACTGGGTATTTAAAGGAAAATAATAGAAAATCATCATATAAATTAATAATTCCTTTGATGAGACGACATTTTAGACTTTATAAAACTGTATATTTTGAAGAGCATAATGAAGAGCTAAGCTCACCGTATATTGTTGCCAAGTTTAAAATGACTAAGCTGGCAGCAGAAGTGACTGCACTAGTCGAGGCAAAAGAGGCTCCTAGACTGAGAGACACCAGATCAAATCTCAGCACGGAAACATTCATAAGCTGAGTGCGAGCTTCAACACTGAGAAGAAATAGGGACACATTATCCTATTTTAGAAAGTTTGTGGTATCTTATTAAAGATAAAGGTATAAAACTGTCTCTGTTTCTGAAATAATTTAGCTAATCTCAGTACTGAATAAAATTGGAATTACATCCATTGAAGTCTGGAGTTAATATAAACTGAGTGCTTCTGTATAAAGTTATGTTCAATTAGGCTCTCATTCTATCACATACACACAAAATCCATAGAGGGCAATGAAGGCATATACCTCATAGGCACTTAGTAGATATTTATTGGTTGCCTTGCTATTGTAGAGTAAATGCATCTTACAGATTTTATAGTTGAAATAAATCAGAATAGGAAAGCTCATTGTAGAGTGGGGGATGGAATGTGAAATGTACAGCTCAAGTTCTCAGAGACAATTAGAATTTGACAGGCATTAGCATGAACACAAAAATGACAATTGGAGCATTAACTAGAATTGGACAAATGGTGAGGAAGCTCAAATCCAGATGAAAAGCATGAAATCATCCAATCTACCTTACAAAACCTTCTTCCTTTTTAACATGTGGAAGGTTAAGACAAGTTTCCCACAAAGTTAATTGTCAAAAGGTCAACATTTCATTACTCATAGACTTATGAGTATTTTTCTGCATTTGTTCATCTCCACCAGAAAAATGTATGCATATATATTACTAAGATTTAACTTTAAAAATTAACAAGAAACTAAAGACCTGGTCATATTAAATCTAGTAATTGGTATGTGTTTTCTTTCTGGTGGATTTATTACTTTTTTCTTCTCAATTAATTAAAAATTGACTCACAAATGATATCAAACTATTAGACTATTTTTAGAATGTTAGAAGCCATGTTCATATTCTCTGTGATCTTAGAGCCTGTATCATTATCAAAAGCATAGAGGTCCAGAACTTTAATTGGCTCCTTGGAGAAAAACATACATTTGTAGCGAGGATAGCTGTTTATGCAGATAGTTTTGAAGTTGTACCACATTTGCTATTGATGAAAGAAACATCTAGTTTCATAAATTGATGGCAAAACTTTGGCAAAGTTCGCAGTACTTCAGCATATCAGAGTTTATAATCCCCGTATCCAACAAAGTGTTACATTCTATTGATGCAAATGAAACCAAGTGTGTTAATCCTCATCACATATTCTTGCCTTCGTCTATTTCTTAGATTGTGACCCTTTCTGACCTACTCAAAATGCAGAATTTGAAAGATAGAGCAATTTTAAAAATATACGCAGATCTGACTGGTGTTGGTTTGTAGAGTAGATGGATGACAGGAAATTTGTATTTTAAATGACATATAGGGCATATTAAAAAATTTAATTTCAATTAAGATTGGAAAAAAACTTCTAATTACCTCTTCTTACTCCACTATATACTACTCCTGCCTATTTCCTTTGTAGATAAGTAGCTATAGGTACCATATAAAAGACTTCAAACAATGGCTTATAACCTCATAACTTTCCAATTCAGCTATCTGGTCATAAACTAGACTCAAAATAATGCTATACTTCTAAAAATTAATTCCTAATATTACTTCCTAATATTCTTTTCAAATTAGTAGAAGTAGTTAAGTTGCTTGGCTAAATACATGCCATTCCGTGCTAGTTCCCTTCACCCCTTGACATCTGCTACCACCTAGGCAAGAGCAGAGACTATGGGACGACTTTTATGAGTACACCCACTACATGTACTTATTGCCGTTACAATTGATTCCCTGTGATGGGTACTAATTTAACACTTGTTGAAGTCTACTTCAGTGATGACCTCTTAGAAGCCTCTGCATCTCTCCTTTTGCAGGTTTTGTGTATCCTTAGGGTCTGTTTCCTATACCCTGGTACTGATGATCAGGTTCAGCATGGAAGCCGCATTCTTGCTCATCTCCCCAGTTCTTCTGTGGTTTTCAGCTGTGGTTTGGCTGAAGTGTGAGGGGTAGTTTATCTCCTTGGGTCTTGCTACCTTCAGAAAAAGAACAGATTCTCCAACAGAAAGTGAAGTCAGCGTAATTTAAGTGGGATAGGAATTATTAATTTAGGGAAAGTTTGAGGGATGTAACCCCTCATTTAGACAAAGACTCATGAGTGCTTGACATTGGAGAGCATAATCTTTGTCTCCATAGCTAATCGGTTCCCAGATCCTTTATACGGAGTGGATCTCTTAGCCAATTAGAAAGCTGTTGGTTACCCACTGAGGCTGTGTGCCACTATTGTATTGGCATATACCTCCTCTCAGAGTGATAGCTTCTGAGTAGCATAGACCTCTGGTTGCTGAGAATGTTGTTGGCCATTTTCTCCCAGTAGCTTTTGTAGTGCTTTCCAGCATTAGAGAGGCTCATGTTCTGGGGGCGGGGACTGGCTTTCTTCTGTCAGAGCACAAGCTTAAGACTGATGTTTCAGTAATGAACTACCTCACCCTTCACTGTTAAGCCTTCAATATCTTATAAGGTGTAATTCCCTTCATCTAATGAGGGTTGTGTCTGTATTCACTACCCATTTGATGGTGAAATGCCTGAGCTGCTAAGATGTTAAGAAAGAGAATATTGTGTAAAGATGTAGGTAGGTGTGATTAGCAAAGATATCATCTACGTTCATCCAGCGTTAGCTTATAATTGAGTGATGCCAAACAATGTTAGCCTTCCTGATCATGTTGTGTGGAGAACTATAGTCTCTTTTCTCCCATTTTCTCAGCAGGGGTCAGGCAGCAGGAGTCCAATGTACCCTTAGTGGGTAGAAGGGAATCGTATGTAACTTTCAACTGACATTTTCAGGAAAACAAGCACAAATGAAACTCAGATCCATTACATTCTCATTGCTGGCATCAATTAACCAACCGGAAACACCTTATGGAAGGACAAGAGTGGAGTCTAAGTCCGTTTACAATTTCAAGGGGTATTTTCATGACATCATGGCAGGGACAGAAAGCCAGTTTTACGTTGGATACTAGAAAGCAGATACAGGACGGCAAGTGGGACCAGGGTTAAAAACCTCACCTATTACATTCCCTCTAAAATAATTATGGTTATCACATTTATATGGTGCTGACTCCACTCTCTGTAGGAGAATTTCCTTCTCTTTTCAGATGGATGCCAAACCTGAGGAGTGAATCAGTCCATCACACCTCACCAGGGCCCCAGCTGAAACCATAGAGTAATTGGGGAAATGAGCAAGAGTGCTGCTTTCTTGGTGAACCTGGTACCAGCACAAGGGTGAAGGAGATGGACACAGAGAACATTCAACTCCTACCAAACCAGAGATCCAGAGACACAGAGGCTCTCAAGACCTCATCAATGAAGTAGATCTAAAACAAACCCAGCATGGCTCAGAGAAATTTGCAGAAGGGGCTGAAAGATTGTTAGAGCCACAAGTTGTGACATTATGCACAGAGATATTGCCTCTTCCCCATAACTGATCGCTACCCCCACAATGCACGATCCCCAATCCCCAATGAGGAGGGTCCCTTCAGAGAGAGGAGGGCAAGAAGGAAGCTAACAATGGTACCAACATAACTGTATACATACTATGTGCATAACTAATAAAATAACTAATAAAAAAATGTAATAACCCAGAACCCCAAATCTGAGCTGTATAAATGAGGTTGAAGTACAATAAATCAGTCTAAGATTAAAAAAATGAAAGGGGGGCTGGAGAGATGACTTAGTGGTTAAGCGCTTGCCTGTGAAGCCTAAGGACCCCAGTTTGAGCCTCCATTCCCCAGTACCCTCATAAGCCAGATGCAGAAGCTGGAGGCCTGGTGCGTCCATTCTCTCCCTCTCTCTCTCTCCTTCTCTCTCTCTCTCTGCCTCTTTCTCTGTCTGTTCCTGTCAAATCAATAAAAATAAGCCAAAAAAAAAAAAAAATCTCAAGTCCCACCCCCAGTGACTCACTTTCTCCAGCAAGGCTCCACATCCTAAAGTTTTCACAACATTCCCAAAGAACTGAGCTTAAGAATCCAAGGTCATGCGCCCATAGGGAGCATGCTCCATTCAAACCACCACATACTTTGAACTCTTAAACCCGGTGTCGGCTTTTAGAGGGTCAACAGTATCTCTGCCTATAAGAAAAACAATGGAGTTCTAAGGGAAGCGAGTTGTGTTGTTTTATTGATAAGAGAAGGATGAATTGGAAGAGTATTCTGCTACAAAAATCAGGCCTGTGGGAAGGGGGGGGGCAGCATTTAGAGAGATGGCTCAGCAGTTCAGATGCTTGCCTGTTGTGATGGTTAAGTTTGTGTCAACTTGATCTGTTTAGGAATCCACAGACATTCCTCTTAAGTGTGTCTCTGAGGTTGCTTCTAGGAAGGATGAACTAAAGGAGGAATCCTTCCCCCAGGGTGAGCCCTTCCCCCAGAGTAGGTGGCCCCGTCTCAGAGGGGGGCTTTATTTAAAGAAGCTCTGGGAAGGAAAGTAGCCCCTCCTCTCACCTGGCTGCCAGTGCTGCTCCTGTTCTTAGCTGTTTGCTGCTTTCCAGGGTGGACTGAAGACCAGCGTGGACTGAAGAGCAGCGTCTCTCCAGGATGCCTCCAGGCCCAGATTGGGAGTGTTGAGGCAGCCAGCCTCATGGATTGAGAAGCTACCAGGTTCCTTGATTCTCAGGCCTGCAACCTGCTATTGCTGGGCTGTTGTAAGCTAGTCCAATAAATTCCCTTTTAATACAATTCAGTCTATCTGTTCTGTTCCTCTAGAGAACCCTGACTAATACACCTGTAAAGCCCAATCAGCCTGTTTCACTTGCCGAGTACCCAAATAAAGCCAGATGCACAAAGTGGCATATGTACCTGGAGTTCTTTTGCAGTGGGTAGAGGCCCTGGATGCCCATTCTCTCTCTCCCTCTCTCTTTCTCTCTCGCTCTCTCTCTCTCTCTCTCCTAGAAATAAATTTTTAAAAAGTGTTTTGTAAAGTGGGCTTGGCCAAATACTGAGAAATTCACTCCTGTGAGATGGGGTTGCCTGCGTATCCTGCTTCCATGTGAAGCTGGCTGACATCCCGAAACCTATAATGACACCAGTTAAAGGACTTCTCAGAAACTTGTTTGTGAGCATGCCAACATTTTATTTCACACTTTCCCTTATTGTAAATGCTTGGAGAATGCTGGATTCAAAGACTTCCCATGATAGAAACCCATTAATGTTAGCTAGAAAAATCATTGCTAGATTTGATATTCAAAAGGATTTCTTATTTAGTGATATTAGCATAGACATAAAGCTGGCTAAAGATTGATGCTTTCTTCAAAGTCAGCTGTGCATGTCAATCTCCAACTTCTCAGGGGGAGCCTTTGGTTTCATTAATGTGGAGGTCATTCAGGCATTTTATCAACGTATTGTAGGCTACTCAGATAGAACCCTCAGCCCATTAAGTATGCTTGCATCTATCGTTTTCCTTCAAACTTGAAGAAACTTTCTCACTCTCTATAAGCTGACCTTATATTAATAGTTCTTCATGACATCTTAGATATTCCACTGGTCCAAATGTTTAAGTATCCCACAGCAGCAACAAGTTCATTATGGGAAACTGCAGGGCAAATGGAAGCTCCACGCCTTCATAATGTCATTTGTTCACATTCCAATGACCACGATGAGGAAAGAAGGCTTAAACACCATTAAAATAAAAAAAAGCAGAATAATCGAATTATTCCCTGTGGAGATAAACCTGTGAATCCTCCAAAAAGAACACCATGTAATTGACATCTTAGGCTTGCTAATGGGAACAGCCAAGAAGCAAGGGCTGTCTGTGTACAAAACCAGAGATTAGCACCAACTCACAAAGCCAGCTAATAACCCATACTGAATGGCAGGGGAAGATAGAGAGAAGGTCAAATGTTTTGTTTTGCTGTATGTTTTGATTCTGGAGATCAAAATCAGGACCTTGTGCATGCTAAGCAGTTACTTTACTACTAAACTATGGTGTTAAACCCAGGAATAGAAAAAAATTTTAAGCCAGTCATTTTGGTATAGCAGTTAGCTTCCTTTTGCTGGGACAAAACAACCAACCAGGTTATGGAAAGAAGAAGTTTGTTTCCAGCTTAAAGTTTCAAAGGGGGGAGTTTCTGGGATACTGGGGAATGCATAGCAAGGGTACAGAGCCAGGAGTCACATCTTCATACCGGATCAGTAGGGAAGAAGTGGTAATGGCCAGCTGAATGCAGCGAGCAGGGCTGGGCTGTGGCACACCAAGACCTGTCTCCAATGGCTGTCCTCTTCCACCAAGGTTCTACCTCACAACTGCTCCAGCAGCTGTGAATCCAGTATGAGTCTTAATCACAAAACATGAGGCTCCAAGGGCACGCAACATTCCCACCATCATAGCTGGGGTGGGATGCACTTCCTCCTCCCACACTGATGAAGATGGCTGTGAATCAGACTGGCATGGCCTCTATTTCAAGTAATCTTCACTAACTAGAACAGCCTACTACAGACCTTTGTAGACCTCAGCACACTGACACTGTGGTTCAGAGAATTCCTGGTGGGGAACCTGAGAGCTGCCTTTGAAACTCTCTCTGCACTTCACCATCAAGTGCCATGAACCTTTCCGAGTTGTGACAACAGAACCAACTCCAGTTATTGCTGATTGGCCAGGAAGTCATAATTGCACCTGTTTGGAAAATACATTAGGAGCTCATTATGATGCCCCCCCCCAACCCAGAAGTTAAAGCATTTAAAATTCAAAACCCAAAGAATGGGATGTTCCAGACTGAGACAAAACACAAAGTGACCAGCCAGGAAGGGCAGAGAGAGAGAGAGCATTATGTGACAAAGGCATGTACATGGTAATGCTATATAATGCTGGCTGTTAACTACAATAAGGGAAAAGGGTAAAAGCTGCTGATTAAAGAATAATAATAATCTACAAGAGCCAGGTAATAAATGCCTGCACAGGGCACATTAAGGAACTCCAAGTGCATCCTAATAATGGTAGCAAAATGTAGGAAGAATTTGTAAGAGGGAGGAGATAACATAAGCAGATTTGTATTTTAGCTGAATTTGTGTCTTTGAATAAATTAGAGGAAAATGGTTAGAGTTATTGAACTTGTTGGAGCTGATGGTATGAATTAGAAATGAAATGATGATTTCAGAGGGTGCATATGACTCGGCAAAAAGGGGTGATGGGAAAATGGTGGCAAAATTGATGCTAGAATACAGATGGGGATGTGACAGAAGAGTCAAAAAGAAAACTTTTGCATGGAAAAAAAGCCTTTGATGGTGCCATTTATTAAAATTAGAGATGGAAGCGCGTGTGTTCACCCATACACTCATCTAGGCAGATGAGGATTCATTCCGTTTGTTTTCACACATGTGAAGTATCGTGAGAAATCTATACAGATCTCACAGTATGTAGGTCCAGAGCTTAGGGAAAAAAAAAATAGGGCTGAAAAATTCAGATTTGTGAGTCAAATTTGAGATTGAAGTGTTGAAATTCATTCCAATGTATAAATCTATGTTTTCCAAGAGTTAGGTAGAGAGAGACATTAAACCTGGGGGATTACACTGGAGAAAAATGATTACATAAGAGAATGTAGAGAGTATTTAATCCTGGGAGACAACGAGACTGCAAAATGTTGGAGGAAAGCACACTGGATGCCTGTGGAAGCTAAGAAAATTTCAACAGAGCAACCAGACCAAATTTGAGCCAGAAGTTGGCTGTCAAAGGTGCCCAGTCTCTGAGAGCTGAGATGCCTTAATTTTCAAGCCACAGTGGACTATCGACTAGGAGCAAAGTTATCAATAGAATCCAGAGGACAACAGTCAGAGGCTCGATGAGGTTCCTAACTCTTCTGCAACAAGTTACCACAACCTTGATGGATTCAAACTAACAGCAGTGTAGCTTTCATAGCTCAGTGAACCATAATGAAATCTGTATCAACTGGGCTGAGATTAAATTGATACTGAGCCATGGTCCTTCCAGTGGAGATGCTATTCCTTGCTTTTTCAGCTAGAAATATTTCTATATTTTTCTGATTCTGACACATCAATCTGTGCCTCCTTTTTAGATTTTAGATGGATTCATATGATCTCATCTTGGTTTATTGTGAGCAGAATTAGCTCCCCCCACCAAGTTTTTATGATAAAATCTTTTTGTATGTATGTGTATGATATATATATATATATATATATATATGCATGTTTGAATGTGCATGGGTGAACATAAGTACCTGGAAGTGCTTATGAACGTGTGTGTGTGTGTGTGTGTTACAGGATTGTTTAAAGGATTATGTAGGGCTGGAGAGATGGCTTAGTGGCTAAGGTATTTGCCTTCAAAGCCAAAGAACCTTGGTTCGATTGCCTAGGACCCATGTAAGCCAGATTTACAAGGTGGTTCATGCACCTGGAGTTCGTTTGCCTCTTTCCCTTTCACTCTCTCAAATAAACAAATAAATATAATTTTAAAAAAGGATTATACAGTGCTGATTCACACTCCACCATGAAAATTTACCCTGTCACCAGGTAGTAAGCTGATGTCACCAGGGACAGGGCTGCATCTATGTAGAAGTGACTGGTAACAGCTGGTCATGAGACGCACACCCTGTCACAAAAACTACAGGAGCATAA
Source organism: Orientallactaga bullata (assembly GCA_004027895.1). Lineage (NCBI taxonomy): Eukaryota > Metazoa > Chordata > Mammalia > Rodentia > Dipodidae > Orientallactaga > Orientallactaga bullata. The sequence continues at coordinate 36,714 of PVKW010014608.1, read as the reverse complement.
GGGAAGGAGTTATTAGAAGCTCAGAAACCTGGTCAATGTGTCCTGGGTATTTACAAGATTGCTAAACTCCACATCCAGAAGCATAAGCCAATGGGATGAAATATGTAGAATAGAATTGTTCACAAATTCAGTGGGGTCTATGACTCATTCCTACTAGTCATACGAACTTATATGGTATGCATGCTACCAAGCAAAATTGACAGGAAAATTGCGTTAAGTATGAGAGTCAAGGAATGGTCACATTAGTGATCCAAAGGAAGAGCATATATTCAAGAGAAAGAGTCAGTTATTCTAATTTCCTCTCATGTTGCCATCATACAAATTAAGGTTCTTATTTCTTTTCTCAGGGCTGATGAATAAAGCAATTATAGCTATGCACCACATGGCAGTATCCTGGGCTAAAACAATATCGATAGTGGTGTTCCCATAAGCTTAACGTCAGAGCTGAAAATTTTCTATTCACTTATAAAACTATGGCTGTCATAGTGTTGTAGTGCAATTCCACTCACATTACTCACATGTGTGTGTGGATATGTTTTGTGCTAGTGTGAGTAAATGTGCTGTACCATCATTTGTATAAGAGTATACAGACCAAGAACAAAGCTCAGAGGTAGACCAGTTGCCTACTATGGGTAAGGCTTTGGCTTCATTTTCTCAGCATTGTAATAAAAAAAATAATAAAAAGTGCAGTAATGCAATTATGTATATACTACCTCATACTGATAATGATAGTAACCAATGTGTGTTACTAGTTCATGTATACTATACTTTAACATTATTGAAGTTATAGTTCTAGTTTTTCAATGTTTATTATAAAATTATGGGCAGTGTGATGCCATGTCAACTTTATGCAGCTCATGTTGGCTTTGTTCCTTAATGATTAATGATATCAGGATTATAGGGACAAGCATTGACATGGACTATTTAGATGAACACTCTACAATGTGAGCACAGTGAAATCACCTCTCAGACACCCCACTTGTTAAGAAATGCATTATTCTACCTACATTCATTCAGTTATCACTCTAGTCCGGTACATCACATGTAGTGCTAGTGAAATCATCTTTAAATTGCAATCACTACCATATTAAAATGTAAGTTGCTAACTTCCTACTCTCTCATAAAGAATCTAAAATCCCTAGTTAGGTTGTCACATCTTCTTATTCTCCATCTCTCTACTTACTTGAGTTGTGTCACCAAGTTCTAGCTTTTAGTTGAAACTGTGTTGTTTGTTTGTTTGCTTGTTTGTTTGTTTGTTTGTTTGTTTGTTTGTTGTCACGTTGTCTAATGCTTTCCAGTTTCAGTTGCTAGACTTTGGTTAACAGTGCTTACTTCCTTCAAAGGACTCTGTTACCATGGTCACTTCTGAAAACTGAACCTGAACTACAAATACTGACTCGGACTATGATCATGAGAATTTTGCTAATCTACTCAGATGAAATAAACTTTTTTTTTTTCTAAACTTAGGTGAATATAATCTCTTTGTAGTTTTTTTTTTTTTTTTTTTTTTTTTTTTTTTTTTTTTTTTTTTTTTTTTTTTTTATGTTCAGCTTCATGTTGCAGCTGTTTGTTGCCAGGTTTCATAGGCTCCTTCTAGATGGTCACACAATTTACAGGAATAAACACAGCACAGTGATTTGCCCATGTATGAATTCGATAAATATTGAATAGATTAATCATGGAAGAGTGAACTTTGTTGGCTTTGTTTCAGCTGTCCAAAGTAAACACACCTCTGCTTTATTCATGACATTTTCCCTTGATGAACATTACAATAGAAGACAAACTGGATTTATGCCGATTTAATTTTACCACACTCTATTAAGAAATGTTGCATTGAAATGTTTTCTATAAAATAAGAATTATCTACTTTCTTTCCAATTACTAACACTACTTAAAATTAAGAAATAGAGCTGGAGAGATGGCTTAGCAGTTAAGGTGTCTGCCTACAAAGCCAAAGGATCTCAGTTCAACTCTCCAGTACCCACGTAAGCCAGATGCACAAGGGGGTGCATGCATCTGGAGTTCATTTGCAATGACTGGAGGCCCTGGTATGCCCATTCTCTCTTTCTCTCTATAAATAAATAAATAAAATATATTTAAAACTGAGAAATACATATCAAAATTCATGTTGCCTTGGGGAAAACTTGTATTCATGAATAAAATTTCCATTTGCTTACAATATTGGATTTTCTACAAATTTTGCAGAATGAATAATGCAATTATTTTTAAAAGAAGTACTTGTATTTTCCTATGAACCTAATTCTATGTCATTCTCTTGTGCACTATATGTCAACACTGAAAAGCTGTAAGTACTTTTTGAACCAGGAGAGCCATATTCGCCTCATGTCTCTCCAGTCCAGAGGTCTACATTGAACAAGAATGATAATTTTAGTTCAGAATGAAGCAGTAAAAGGAATAATTTTTAAAGCACATACATTCTTAGTTAAAAAAAATAACAGTAAAAGAAATAAGAAAAAGCCAAAACTACTTCTATCTTTCCTGCAAAGGGAGAAATATTTTATTATTTTCTTTTGTCAACATTGAACAAGTGATTTCTAAATATCAGCACACTGCATCTTTTGATGTAACATGCCAGTCATGTCTCCTCCTACACTCATCCTTATGCTCTTTTCTCTTAAGGAACAATAACTTATCTTGCAGTTGACATCCTCTTTACAATTTTAACTTTTGGGAAAATAACAACATTGATACATCTCATTATGATCAGACTTCAAGTAAGGATTAATGTATTGATGATTGCTAATGCATTTATATGCAGATGATCAAATGCCCAGTACCTCAGATTGGGTCTTATTGGGAAAGTGTCATTATAGGTAGAGTTTCTTAGAAGTTCACATAGGAATTTGTTACCTCCCTTCACCTCTTTACTGTTGGAGGAATACCATCCCAAACCCCAGTGCATTCCAAGAGCTATGGATGGTACTAAAACCTACATCTAGTTTCCTGTACATTCGTACATAATATAAAGGTTAGTTTGTGAATAGGGGATGGCAATAAAAATTTAAGAATAATGAATAATGGTGAAATAAAACAATTATAAAATTTACTGCCATAAAAATACCAGCACCATTGTTCTCGTACTTTGGAACCATTATTAAGTAGTATAAATGTTACCAACTCAGCTCTGCAATACTGACAGATTGGTTCTGATAACTGTGATGACTAATATGTGAATAATGGGCAGGTGTTATACATGGGGACACATAGAATGAGATCACTCAGATCTTGGAGGAACAGACAGGGCAGCAGTAGATTTTATGACCCTGCTTGGGATACTATGCCATTTAATAAATATCAATATTTATTTCTGTAAGTTTCTACTTAATATTTTCAGACCATGATCACCAGAGGTAACTGAAATGGTGGAATGTAATAAGGGGTCTACTTGTCAATTCCACCAGCTGGAAATAATTTAAAATTAGTTTACCCTACAAAAAAAGTTTCATAAGGATAGGTAGATATAAACAAAATTCATGTAAAATATTAAAGTTGAATGCTATTAACAAAATATCAGGGCTGGAGACATGGCTTAGCAGTTAAGGTGCTTGCTCACAAAGCCAAAAGACCCAGGTTTGATTCTGCAGGACCCACATAAGCCAGATGCACAAGGTGGTGCATGCATCTGGAGTTTATTTGCAGCAGCTGGAGACCCTGGCATGCCCATTCATTCACTCTCACCTTTCTCCCTCTTTCTGTCTGCCTTTCTTTCAGATGAATAAATAAAAATAAAAAATAGAAAAATCAAGGTCTTATCAAGCCATCCCTTGAGTTAGAGTCCATAAGAATGCCAGAGCTGGGGAGATGGCTCAGCCTGAAAAAGTGCTTGCCATGGAAGTAACAGGACCTGAGAGGGTCTGATTGCCCTGGATGTCAATTCCCCAGCACCTCCATAAACAGCTCAGTGTAGCCAGGTGGTCCTGTAACCTCAATCTGTGAAGAGCAGAAACGAGAGATCACGGGGGTTTGCTGGTCAGTCAGTCTGACTAAAAACTGCAGACACACACACACACACACACACACACACACACACACACACAGCTAGACCAATGCATGAAAACGTGACAGGGAAGTGAATGTTCTCCCTTTCTCTGAAGATGTTACCATTAATTGTCAACTCTGAAGAGTGACAGTGCACATGTTATAACTTTAGTTTCAGACCATCTTTATTCCCCATCTTTATCAATAGAAGTGCTACCTGCATGTATATACTAAAGAACGGTGATGGATCACCTGTGACTTTTTGTCTCAATTTCCGTTCTTCTACTGATGTCTACTTTTTTATGACACACACACACACACACACACACACACACATAGACAGAGAGAGGTAGAAATGGTATGCCAGGGCCTCCAACTACTGCAATTGGGCTCCAGACTTGTGCACCAACTTATGCGCATGTGCAAACTTGCGCACTTTTGTCACTTTGTGTGTTTGGGATCTGGGAGTCAAACATGGGTCCTTAGGCTTCACAGGCAAGCACCCTAACTGCTAAGCCATCTCTCCAGGCCCTGATGTCAACTTTCTTTCAATTAGGACAGTTTCAGACTTGCCTCACTGGGAACCTTATCACGAATTTGGGTCGGGTAAATGACATACCTTCTTTTCATTAATAGCAGATTTTGGAGACTGATCTTGTGCTTTTGGTTGAACAGTAGTCCAACCTTTATGTCCCTTGAATTTCTGTTCAAGCTTCTATGCATCAGACCAGGTAGACACCTCTGTCAGTCTCTGAGGACTCAATTTACACTCATCACCATCCTGAGCAGAAATCCTTCCTGTCTTCAGAGGTAAACACAGGTGCAGGAAAGTAAAGAACTCATAAAATGGAGAGACAGGATTCCTGAACTCTGGGTGTAAACTCTTCATATTACACAGTATTATAAAACCTCCTTGTTCTGCCTACAGAAAGGAAAAGGTTGATAAGAGACTAAGAAAAGAGAATTACAGCAGAGGGTTCTGTGAGTTGAAGAGGAAATGTAAATAACACAAACCCAGGGCCCCAATAGAGAAGAGGAAAGATGAGAAAGAACTTTCCTGTTCACAGCGATAACTAAGGGATCCACTCCTTCCCTGTGGGGGGGTGGGAGGGGGGGAGAGAGAGAGAGAGATAGAGATTGTGTTCTTCCTGGAGATAAACGAATTCCAATCCGAACAGAAGGGAAGTGGAAGGAAAAATGGTCTCACACTGAGACTCAAATTTGAGCCAAAGGAGAATATGCCACCAATCTCTCTAAGGTCACATTTGGCTCACCTGAAAATAGCAAAGGTTATAGTAACGTTACATCTGTGACTGTAACCGGCCATGTTTTTCATTGGGAAAAATATGATATTAATGGCAACAAATGTGGTTTTGAGTTTTACAGTGAGACTGATAAGTTCTGCTAGCTTTGAACCGCAGGGTTGTCTATCTACCATTCTCGTGTAGTTTTTCCTTATTGTTCAGATGTTCAGGTGAAAAGAAGAAAACCAATTAAGCTTTCTTCTCCATTTAAGGTAGACAACTTTGCCAAATGCAAACATCTGCAGGGAATGTGTATAACGAACACTAGTCTCCTCAATGCCAATTTGAACTTCATACTTAAAGAAAACACAAAGATCTTTTACTCTTCTCACTGGGGCTGTTCTTCGGTGAAACATAAGGACGAATGAACCAGAGTCACTAAAATATGCACATCTCTGAAGTCACATATGTTGCTGTAATTTTCACTGTCTAAGGCCACTTGGAACTGGAAGCATTTCCATACTGATTGTCCAAAGATAAAATGCAAATTACCCAAATAAAACTGAGCATGGTAGAGAAACTGCAGAAGATGTGAAGCTTTTAGGAAAGCACACCTGGTCTTTGCTGAAATATAAAGATCCTAATTTTTCCACCTTTTAAATTTTAAAAAAGAGAGCGAGAATGTTAGAATATCAGCAAAGCATATATGGAAATTTCCAGCTACTAAAACAGTGAAACTCATAGAAACTCTGAATTTTTTTTTATTCAGAATGATTGTGTGTGCAATAAAAATAAATAGCAACATTAGAAGTCTACTCAGTGTTCTGTGATGTAAATTCCCGAGAGATGAAAGTGTGCCTGTTTAGAAATTGAGGAAAAAATTGATATTTTGAAAATCAAAAGAAGCAAGTAGTCAATGAGAGGTTTGAATCTAATGAGACCTTCTGAGACATCACAGAGCAGAGTAGTTACGAACCAAACAGGCAAGTTGAAACAACTATTCCCAAGTGAGTTCTAAAGGAATTTCCCCCCAGAGGAGCCAGGTATGCTCAGTGCATTCACAGGGTCTGCATTCATAGTGTGATTAGAATAATGCTGTGTGATAGCCAGCATCACTCCGATTTCCCACTGCAGTGGTTTGAATGTAAATGGCCCCAGAGCCTCAGATATTGTTGACCAAGCTTAGTACTTAGTCTCCAACAGGGGAGTCCCACTAGAAGTGTGTCACTGGAGATGGATCAAGAGTCCAGCCCTAAAGTGTGTTCAGAGCCAGTTTGAACTCTGGCTGTTTGTCCACTCTTTGCTCTGGATATATGATGAAGTGAGCTATCTTCTTTGGCCATGATGAAGCTTCTCTGGAAACTATAAACCTGAAGGGAACTCTTTCCTCCCATAAGCTGCTTTTGCTCAGGCGCTTTGTGCCAGCATTGTGAAGGTGACTGCAGCATCCACCTCAAAACATCATTCACTCCGTAAACACTCACTCAGTCCTCTGTAAACTTCCTACATTGCCTAAGTCACAAAGACACTTTCAGAGTACCTATAGACTGAAATTTCATTCAAATTATCCGGCAGCAAAGCTGCCCTTTTCAAAATGATGAAAGAGAAAGATGTCCTATGATCTTTAGGCTTTCTCATTATGGTGTATTTTTTTCTCTATTTTTTATCAGATTTAATTTTTACTCATTGTAGTTAGAAATGCTATAAAATATTTTATTAATATATTTATGAGGAGAGACAAAGAGAGAATAGGTGCACCAGGGTCACTTGAACTCCAGACACATGTGCCACGTTGTACATCTGGCCTTATGTGGGTATTGGGTAATTGAACCTGGACCGGTAGGCTTTATGGAGCCATCTCCCTCACCTTGTAGTGTCTTTTTTTTTAAGTTGTCTATATTACAAATTCACCCAAAATGTAAAGGATTCGAATTATTGGACTTCAGATGCCCTTAGTTATGATATATATTTGAAAAATTCATAAATAGCTATTGGTGTTCAAATCTAAGCTATCACAGTAAGGTGTGTGGTTAGACAGCTTTCTTAAATACACCATCTATACGAGTTTATATTAAATTATCATAAAGAAGGAAATATGACTTACAGTCCTTAAGGGAACATTTGAACTGTCCTTCTTAACCACTTTGAGAAAAGTCCATATAAAAGATTGCTCATTCATTCATTCTCTCTCCATTCAAAGTTTTCAAATTATGTCAGGCACTGTCTTCAATAGTAGGACTGACATTCTATAGGGAAATAAATGTTTATATGTTACAAGTATGTGTTACAAGAATACATATGGAGAGATTCTTAGGATTATATATAATTTTTCAGAATAAAATTACTTTGTTGCATTTTCTAATGTGGGTACTGGGGATCAAACACACATCCTCATGCTTATAAGGGCAGCACTTTACCAACTGAACTATCTAATCAGCCTCTACATTGAGGCTTAAAAAAAATACACAAAAAAATAGTAAAAGAAAAAAAAAAAACAACTACAGATTATCATGGAATTCTTATTATTCTAAACATTCTTTTTTTTTTCTTTCTAGATCTTCTTGAGATTGTTATACATTCAAGAAGTTTCATGGCTTCGCATCATTATGCCTAGGTATATAATTGCTTTTATTCTCATTATTCAGGTATCTCTTTCATCCTAATCACTTTAGGGGATATGCCAATATGATACCCTCATGTTGGCATTGTATTTTCTCTATCCTTTCATTGTAGAACCTCTATTAAATGTGTGTTGGGAATTATTTCAAACCAAGATTCCAGACCCTCTGATATTTATTTCATAAGTGCTTATTCATGTATAGTAAATATTGAGTCTTTATCAGTCTTCACATCACTAAGTTTCTTCTCAGCTATGTCTAATGCGCTAAGTCCATCAATCCCAAGATGGTGTTCTTCCTAGGTCCCCTATCTTTGGGCTACATGTCCCGTAACTAATTTTAGGGATCATTTCCTTCTAAGGAACGGAAGCTACATTGATATCTATTCACACAATTAAATGCACTTGTGAGGAGTCAAAGGAAGTCATTCACTTTTAGGACAGAATAGGATTGACCAACCTCAAGAAATAGTAGAACTGCAGATCAGAGTGCTATCAATAATTCAACATTATTGATATCGCAATACCAGCTATCAAAAAAAAAATCCACACTTTCTCTTCACAGGCTCTGATTTATGTCACCTCTCTACAGATCTCCACAGCCTGTCTCTACAGCTCACTGTAGCTTCAACAGAAGTCTTTACTAGGCAGCAGCAGTGGCACATTCATTTCCCACCATAATTCTTGAAATATTTGGGAAATACAGAGACCTCTAAAATATGAGAATGCTTATGTAAGCAACAGTAACTAACTGCCTCAGTGGTTGACGCCCACACTTGAGTAAAAAAGCAGATAAAAAAGGAAATAGGGACAAGTGAAAAGAAGGGGTTCATAAGGTGGATGGGGAAAGTGATCAAAAGAGAAGGAATTATGTCAATATACATATAAAAGATTGTCAAAAATAAAAATATAATAAAATACCTCACTTTTAAAGCAAGGGCATTTATGAATTACAAATCATGGTTACTGGACTTAGTGGTTAAGGTGCCTGCCTGCCAAGCCTCAGCATGCCCAATCCATTTTCCAGGTCCCATGTTTAGCCAGACACAAAAGTGACACAAGGGCACAATGCCACACTTGCCCACAAGGGGCATGTGCATCTGGAGTTCATTCACAATGGCTGAGAAGCCGCTGGCATGCCCATTCTCTCTCTCTCTCTCGTCTGTCTTTGTCTCTCAAATTAAAAAAATAAATAAATAAATCATGGTTGCTAAGGGAGGTCTGGCTACCTCAGTGATGTTGGCTGACCTGTGGTTGGGGCATCACTAGGTCTGTTTTTCATCTGGAGAGGTATATTGCAGTACTTAACACACTTATGACCACAGTCATTGGTAAAGTCCCAGCTCTGGCCAAAATACATTTTATAGAAAATCCAGTGGAGTAAACTCACATGGCCATGAGGTGATCAGCACACATATCACCTTATAGTTGCCAGGTAATTGATTTTGCAGTGATCACCTGAAAGGGAGCTCTCCTTGGAAGAGTCTTGCACATTTCACAACCTGCCAGGAGTCATGCAGATGCGTGAGATTATGCAATATGCCTTGTGCCTCAGCAGTGCAAGCAAATATCTTGTATGTTTTAACTGGACAGGTACTTAATACCTCTTAACAAAACAACATGAAAAAATCTTTAAGTCAAAATACAGAGTGGACAAAAATGGTCAATATCCTATGACATAGAATTAAATGACCAAGAACTAAAAAATTAAAGGCTTTAAGAAAGTAAAAGGAAGAAGGGTAAACTGAAAATTTGGTACCTCTTACATCTATGCATCTTCTCCCACTGGCATTGAGCTTTTTTCTATCCATGTATGTGTGTGCACATGTGTGTGCATGTTTATGTGTGGATGGGTGCACATGTGTGTGGGGGGTCACATAAATATGTGTGTGTGTGCATGCAAGTGGAAGACAGAGAACAGGCACAGGTGTCATTTCTCAGTAACACGGTCTTCTTTGTGAGACAGTGTCTTTCATTGGCAAAGAACTTCCAGAGCAAGCTAACTGGCTGGCCAATGAGCCTATGGAATCTGCTTGTCTCTAGTTCCCCAGTACTGTGGTTATAAGGAGTGACACCCATTATTTTTACATGAGTTCTGTGGATTCAATTCAGGTCCTCTTGCTTGCCAAGAAAGGATTTTAAAAACTATGCTATCTCCCTAGACCAGCGTTACACTTAAAAAAAACTTATCTTCACAGAAATTTTAATTTAAAAAATCTTTATCAGTGCAGATAAATTTATCAATCACACCACTTTTTTCTGGTTTATTTTATTTTATTTCATTTTATTTTTATTGACAACTTCCATTATTATAGATAATAAACCATGGTAATTCCCTCCCTCATCCCCACTTGTTCTCCAACTGCAGGTGCTAGTTTGGGACTTTATAGAACCCTTGGGACATAGTGCCTATTAAATTGTTTCTGCCAAGAATTGTGTCACAGTGACAAGAGTAACAAAATAGTTAATCAGAACTTAGAAACTCACATTTAACATTTATTCTGACATGTGAACTGTGTCCGTACTGAAGTATGTTTTACGAGTACATGGAGGGCAGGGAAACACAGGAATATACCAGTAATTAATATTGAGGTCAGGAGAGAAGTAACGGAGGACTCTTGCTGTGTGGTGACTCCAGTCCCTCTCTAGACCTGATTCTTCAAACTGCTGGAGTTCCACGAAGTCAGCTGATGCTATATGATACATCCCCTTACTGAAGGTGGCACAGTAGAGTTTACTTCAAGTTAATCATTCCTAAGACAAAACTCAATGGTATGTGGTCCAGAGTTGGGAAAGCTGGGAGGAAACATGCTTTGGAATGAAATATAAGGACCAAGTTGGGAATTCTTCATCAAGCCTGCCAGCGCTTGGATTCTGTTCAAAGCTATGAACATTATATCTACAATGTTTTATGCTCACATGAAAATTCTGTTTTATAGGACATACAAACCTCATGAAAACCACTTATTGACTCTGCAAAGTATTCAAATATGTTATATTAACAAATGAACTTTCTGTTTATGTAAAAATATATTTTTAAGCACCAAGACCTTCAAAGGGCTGAGAAGATAGCTTAGTCAGTAATGTACTTGAATTACAAACATGACTGTGTGAGTCTGATCCCCAATACCCACATTAAAAAAAAAAAAATTCCAGAAATGTTGACACATGCCTATAATGCTACTGCAGGGAGACAGAGATGAGAGAATCACTGAGGTTCTCTGGCCCTGACTAGTCTAGCTAATTTATGAGCTCCAGGCCAATGAGAGGCACTTCTGAGAAAAAGTGAAAAAGGGACAACATTCCTGAGCAACAACATCCAAGTTAGACCTCAGACCTCCATACTCATACAGTGCACACCCCCACACAGCAAAAATACAAGTCACTTATTGTTGTTAAAAAGGATCTTAGTAATGGAGAGAGATGACTTAGCAATTAAGGCACTTGCCTGCAAAGCCAAAGGACCCAGGTTCGATTCCCCAGGACCCACATAAGGTAGATGTACAAAGTAAGGCATGTGTCTGTATTTCATTTGCTGGGCTAGTGGCCCTTGCATGCCCATTCTCTCTCTCTCTGTCTCTCTCTCTCTCTCTTTCTATATGTTTCTTTCTCTCTCTCTCTAATAAATAAATAAAATAAAATATTTATTAGAGAGTGGAGGCAGAGGGAGAGAGACATAGAGACAGGGAGCACTCCAGGGCCTCCAGCCTGCACAAACAAACTCGAGGTTCATGCACCACCTGTGCATCTGGCTTATGTAGGTCCTGGGGCATCAAATCTAGGTCCTTTGGCTTTTTTTTGCAGGCAAGCGCCTTAACCACTAAGCCATGTCTCTAGCACGAATAAAATATTTTAAACATGGTCTTATGAAAGTGAGAAATTGAAAAATGTTGCATTTCACTGGATCTCTTCCATGAAGTTAAGTTTATAATATTGTGGGCTTCATAAAAATATTAGTATAAATTAAATTATTTCACTATGGATTTTCTAGCTCTATTGAAGACTGGGCATACAAACTTTTTCAAGTGTAGGAATAAAAAAAAAATTTGTGCTTTAAACATATAAAATACCAAATGTATCCACTTCCTTCAATTAGCTTAGATAAAAAGTTAAACACAGTAAGATAACATATTTTGGGTTTAAATGAAGGTTTCAGTAGAAGTGACAAAATTTTTTGAAAAAAAAATCTGAAATCTTTTATTCTCAGGTGTTCTACCAAAGTATCTTTCAAAGAAAGGGCATGTGGGGAGTGGGTTTCCTGCTGTTCAGAGGCAGTCTACCCAAAAATATCCCTCCTGACGATCCGTCATTTCATCTTCTGCAGCTCACTCTTTCTGAGCGATTCCACTGCAGGCGTCTACTTTTAAAATGCCATTACTGTCTGCCTGGAGAGGGAGAGAAATGGAAGCTCTGTATAATTGTCTCCCAAAGCTGTGCTCTGTTAGCAGTGGTGGTTTTTTATTGGAGGGTGGGTGATTTTGTTTGTCAGCAGCCATGGATTGACAGGTAGCTCCTAGACTCAGAGAGGCAGAAAATCCTTCTTGAGGGTCATGAACCCACACACTCTGAACCTGGGGATCAAAGGGAGCAGGGCTTTTCTGCAGGGTCGTGTTACCACTGCCAAGACAGAGCAAATAAAAACAGGAGAGCAAGGAAATGTAGCAGCAGGAAAGAAAATAGTTTGGGGCAAAAAAAAGAGATGAGGGCAATCACATCTCACCTATTCAGTGGATCGGGAATCAGCTGAAAAATCAAGGTGGGCCAGAATGGACTCCTGCTTTGAATAAAAGGTAAAAAAAGAAAAGGAGGGAAAGTCATCAATTTATATGTGTACACACACACACACACTTTTCCAACTAGTCCCTCTTCTATTTTAATCTCTCTTTCCCTCCATCTTTCCCCATTTTCCATCATCCATGTTGAAATGTGGATGAGCTTATTTTTATGCAGGTCTTGTGGCAATCATGACAACTGTTGTGAAGTCATGAAAGAGTGGCCATTACATCCAGAAGACAGTGTCCCTAAGCCCTCTTCTCCATCCTCTGACCCTTCCATTCTCTCTGGCTCCTCATTCGCAATCATACCTGAGATTCTGTGGGCATCAAAAAGATGTCACAGTCAGCAGTGAGGACTCAATGACCGCTTACCCCTCAGCACTTCGACAAGTTTTCAGTCTTCCTCTTCGTCACCACCGTCTGCCGAAAAGGAAGCTTCTCTGACCCAAGGTGAGAGCAGCATTCGTCTAGGGGCATACATATAAGTAGTTATAGGACAGCTTGATGGGTAAAACACATCCATTTCCTTAAACATAATAGTGACTTCCCTCCTAGGGCCTATGACCTTGCCATCCATGGTTAGGTTTAATTCGAAACATGTCATGCTTCCTAGGAATTCTGGGGCTGCAGCAACAGAAGAACCAGACTGAAAGACAAAAGCAATCACTGAGTAATTTGCATGTGTGTGACAAGTCCTAGCTGTAAAAAGAAATACAATGACAGCATGCATACCTTGATAACAAGATTTTTTTAATGCAGATATATAGCATTTAGATCTCATTTAGAAGTAATGTGAGGACGGAGCAAATACTCAGAGCAAGATTGCATGAGTTCAAATATCCCTCCGTGCACACACGGGCAATGTTTGTGAGGTTCTGGTTTAGTTTTTAATTATTTGTAAAATGAAAAAAGTGGTCTGAGCTCACAGGAAGCTGGAAAACCAGGGATTAATGTGCAGAGTTCAGCAGTGGACACAGGACATTGTACTTACATCAACATAGACTAGGGATGACTTTTTCTTTAGGGCAGTCTCTCATCACTTGTTATAAAGATTGCTTAGAAAAATGCAAATTTTAACAGTGTATTTGCTCTTAGTGAAAGTGAGGGAAGCCATCCATAGTGAGAGCAGTGGCTTTCTCAGTAATCAATGCTGGAGGAGACATTTGCTCCTTCAATCAATGTAAAACTAACGACTAGTTTGGTTGTTGACAAGCTTGAATGACAGCATAAAACCCCTGAAGTCATTCTAAACCTCTCAGGACTGTGACCTATCGAAACATTCCATTTCTGTGACAGCAAATGTCATGGAAGAAACAGCCCAGTAAGTAAAAGGGAAGGATTCCATCACATGAATTCAGATGGGAGAGCTACAGAAATTATCCATTACAAGTCCCTAGTGTTGCAGAGGGAAGAATGTGAGTGACAGAGAGCTTAAGAGATATAAGTGCAGGAGAGTCACCTCCAAGACCGCAGTGTGGTCCCAGGGTCCTGGGGAGCTTGTGGATGCACCAGGCAGCTCTTCACAATGGCTGCTTCAAATCACACACATCAATAGGGCTGTTTTGGTTTGGCTTTTGGAATCTGGTTTTCCTCTACTCCAGGAGAATACCATCACCCAGTTCCATTAAGTGAAATTGTAGAAACTATTTTTTAAGATATTTTTTAAGTATTTTTAAAACATTTTTTGTTTATTTATTAGACATGAGAGAGAGAGAGAGAAAGAGAGAGAATGGGCATGCCAGGGCCTCCAGCCACTGGTAACAAACTCCAGATGCATGCACCACCTTGTGCATCTGGCTTACATGGGTCTGGGGGAATCAAACCAGGGCACTTTGATTTTGCAGAGAAAGGCTTTAACCGCTAAGCCACCTTTTCCAGGCTAAAAACTGTTTTAAAATTAGAAATCCTTTCTTCCTTCACTCTATGGTCTACAGCTGAACATGTATCTCCTTGCAAAAGCTCTGAGTTTGGCATCTTCTCCTGTGCTGGAACTGCTCGGGACACGAGCTCTTGTCAGAGCGGGAGGCCGTACTGACTGCTCCTCATTGGCTTGCCCTAGCATCGGTGCAGATTCTCTCACCTCCTGACATTCAGCAGGACTCCTCTTCAAGCCCTGAACCTGCCTCCCCACTGCATTAGTCATCTATGTTTGAAATAGCAAGAACATGCACTTTGTAAAAAGAAGAAAGTCACAAAAGAACAAAATCAGAAATGGCTAGATATATATATTTTTAATGCTCTTTGTCTGAGCCACATCTTCCATTAGAACTCAGAGTACTAGTATTTCAATTCAAAGATTGCTCTTGTGATGCCTCACACTTTCACAAAGCATTTAAAAGCTTCTCTTCCTGCCATGTGTCGCTCAAGGGTATATATTTTGTATTTTATTTTCTGTTCAGGAGGAACATTGAAAAATGAATAACTATCCCCCTCCCTAACGTTAAGATATTCTCTGTTTTCTGTTTTATTTTGTTGGTCATTCCAATTCCAAATAGCCCCAGATGAAACTCTACCTCCAACTACTCCACAGGATCAACAAAGGAAACCAGACTATGTACCCTGTCAGCTTCATCCAGTGTCATAGGTACCGGCAGTATCATTCTAATCAGATGTTCAATTACGCAAGACTGAAATTACATGGCAAGGCCTTTCCTGACACGCTTTCCAGTTTATATACCCATTTCCATACTCTCCATCTCTATACAGAGTTAAAATCGTAACACCTACATGTGGATGTAATTGCAGGAATATTGATGAATTGGTCATATTTCCAGGGGAAAAATATATGTGATGGCATGGCTTTGCAAAGGTAAGGTACTTGACATTTAATGACTAGACATCCTAATTTTAAAGTCATCATTTGGGTATATCTACTTTCGCTTATGAACTTGATACAGGTGCTCATATTTCGAGAGACTGACAGTTACAGTCCAAAAGTCTTAGTAAGTAAAATTGATGCTGATTTTGAACATAATTTGATTGCAAACACTTGCCAAATAAATCACTCTAACCCTAGCAAATAAATGATTCATGACTAGATATAATTCACAATAGTTCATTGTATTCTCTTTCTGATTTTCCCACTGTATTTTTAATTTTCTAGTCCCTTGAATGTGTTTATTATTAAATTATAATAATTGCAATGTGCATCATGGTATATTAGAAGAATCACAGTTTTATTTGATAATGCTTACCAATGAATTATCCTGAGATTCCTAGGTAAACATGCTTGATAAGCTATTGTTCCTTATTGTATCAATTGTTATTCTTGCACAGGTTTTACTTACATTGGATGCACTAAACCATGAAAACTCACAGGAAGGAATATATTTTATTTACTTTGCAGAATAGAGCAAGCACCATCCATGAGAAATAAGATAGGATTTCCTTATATAAGTAAATTGCATGAGAATATTTTGAGTGTAATTGCATCTAATCATTTAAAATTAGAGGAGTACTTGTGTGGTCCCTTGTATTAAAGAAATATAATTTTGTTACAATTATGTTTGCATAGTGTTATAAAATATTAAAATATAAATTAATATTAAAATTACTTTAAAATTAGCTTGCAGAACCATTTGACTTTTCAAAAACACTCAGAAGAGAAGGGGAGATGTCTAGATTCTCCAAATTTTTATGACTACAGCTATTTCAGTAGCTCTAGATTTTTGAAACTGCATTCTTTAAAAACAAAAGAAGCCAAGCCAGGTGTGGAGGCCCATGCCTTTAATCCCACTACTTGGAAGGCAAAGGTAGGAGGATCGCCTTGAGTTAGAGGCCATTCTGAGACTATATAGTGAATTCCAAGTCAGCCTTGGCCATAGCAATACCCTACCTCGAAAAAAAAAAGTTTTTTTTGTTGTTGTTGTTGTTATTGTTATTGTTTACTATTTATATACAATAGAGAGAGGAGAAAGAGAATGGGCATGCTAGGGCCTCTTAACACTCAAAATGAACCCCAGACATATATACCATATCATGCATCTGGCTTCACATGAGTACTGGCGTATCAAACACAAGCCAAGGGGCTTTGTAGATAAGCGTCTTTAACCACTGTGTTATCTCCCCAACCTAAATGCTGCTTTCTTAAACCAGAATTTCATGAATATGTGTAAAAAGTGGAGATAAGCATGAGCTCATAAAACTGCTTCTGCTACACAGCTCTCCTGCTGTTTGTCATTTGTGTTTGATTAGCAGAGCTGGGTGTAGCAGCATCAAATGGACAATGACTGTCCATTCTTCCACGTTCAAGGTTACAGTATGCAATAACATCTCTTCTGCAGTTAGTATACAGTGATGGATTTTATGCTAAGAAATCTTTAAAATGTATATACATCTGAATGACTAATCAAATTACAAGAGATAATTGTAGCAGAAAAAGTAAATCTTAAGTTATTCAAATTGGTGCTCTTGAAACTTGCCCCATTTATTTGGTATGTTAGCAAATTGTCAATGGTTTATAAATATTTAACTACAGAGTTCTCACTACTGGACCAGAACTAACATCTCTGAATTAGAATAAATTGTTGCCAAGTTCAACAGAGTAAATAAAAGTTTCATCAATGCCTTCTTAGAGCAGATTAAGATTCCATAATTTAATTTGGTAATCTTCTTTAAATAAAGAGACTGCAAATTCCTGCTCCTCCAATTCAATATCCCATGGTGATGGAAGTACAATAGAACTCATATGGAATAAAGTTGTGTGAACATATCAAATAAGAACACTTCAGAAACTTACTGGTTCAACAGATACTGCATAATTACCATGATATCTTTTAGCTCAGTTAGGAAAACAAAGTTATAAACTCATAAGTCTTACTCTTCCAGGAGTTTATAAGATACAGAAATATACCCACTGAAATATTCATGTTACCTTGAATGAGAGCATAGGATTTGAGAAGGATGTATCTATACTGCTTCAAGGAAAATGGAAAGAAAACCCATTTGAGCAGACTTTTGCAGAATGAGGAAAGAGTGTATGCAATTGCATTAGCATGTTGAAATAGTCACAATATCAAAGGTCACACACAAAGACTCCATAAATGTTTATGGAAGAGAATAGATATTGAAGTCTATCAAAGAGCTGTAGGAGACGATATCAGATATTTGGATAATGGCAATTTATGAAAAAACTTTCATGTCATTCTATAAAGTTAGAATGATGCGGGCCACTGGTAGCCACAAGGTAGGCAAGGCATATTACTCCTTTTGCATTTTAGCAAAGTCACTACGGAACTAGAGTGGAGTGTCACTAAGTTCACAAAGTTTGATAGGAAGGAATTATTGGAACAAATCAATGGTTACAATACAGAGCCAAAGAGACTATGAAAGCAGAGAAGAGTTATCATTGAGGGAAAACATAGCTTTGGGTCAAGAAAAATGTAATTTAAGACATCTTCAAGAAATTTATATGTGAAACTAAATATTGTTGGTAGTATACCAATATAGGCACAAAACTGTACCTATGTGAATATAATTACACAAGCCACAATGCCAAGGACTTTCACATATTAAACTATGGTTTTGCTTAGAATACTGACAAGCGTCCTGTTTACTAAGAAGCTGAATAAACATGCTAACCTTTGAATGGAAGGCTACTTTCTTCTTCTATACATCCAGGCATAGTGAAGCCATATTTTTCTCTACAATAAAAATTTATCTCGTGTGTGTGTGTGTGTGTGTGTGTGTGTGTGTATGTGACATTTTGTTCGGATTATTAAACTTATTTCTCCAATGAGTTTCTTCAGTGAAGGAACTTTATGTGACTTAATTGATCATAATGACCTATTTTTTTTAAAGTGTTGGACTGGGGAGGTGAGTCAGCAGGTAAAGTGCTTGCTGCATAAACATGAGGACCCAAGTATTGATCTCCAGAGCACGTATAAAAGGCAGATTTTGAGCTCATGCCTATAATCCCAGTGTTGGGAGATAGAGAAAGGAGGATCTCTGGAGGAGGCTGACTAGTTTGTCTAGCCAAATTGGTCATTTCCAGATCAAGTAAGAGATCTTGTTTCAAAATAAGCCTGAAAGCAATAGAGGAAAACACTCGACATTAACCTCTGGTCCCCCCACACATGCACCCACACACATCCAAACATGCACCCTACATGCACATAGACATACACATGAAAAAAGTGTTCAATAAAATAAGAAGTGATTTGACTATGTTGCTCAACCAGTTATGTGCTGTAAACGTTATCAGAACATCTTCCGAGTAACCCTCCTGCCCTGCAGTCAATCCACCACCAGCACTAGCTTTGTTTGGCCAGTGTTAGAGTTACCAAGTACTCATGTGCCACTTAAGATTTGTAAAAACTCTATAAAAGGAAAATTACTAACATACTCACCAATGAAGTATAATTCAGAACATTAAGGTAACTTAAGAAATTTCACCCTCTCTAAATAAAACACTGGAAAGTAAACCAAAGTATATCTTGCTGAAATGTTTTCCACCATAGCTTAAAGGTTGGAAAGGGTTTTTTTCTTTTCTTTTCTTTTCTTATTTTTTTGAATCAGGTCCCCCAGGAAAAGTAATGTTTGAACCACACGGCAGTAATGTAAGAGTGTACAAACTGATGCTTAAAATAAAGTCTTGGCTTAGTGGTTAAGGTGCTTGCCTGAAAAGCCAAAGGACCCAGGTTCAATATGGACTTTCACGAGTATATTCAAAGGTGGAGCTCAATGGCAGACCATTTCCTGGCATGTGCAAGGCCCTCGATGAAATCCCTAGTATACAACACACACACGCATGCATGCACGCACGCATGCACGCACACACACTTGATATTGTGTCTTAATTAGAAAGGGCAACACAATACTTCCTTGAGGTTGGAATCACTGTACTGCCAAAATATGTGTGTCTTACAGAAATGTGTGAAATTGTGAAAGGAAAAACTAGAAATACAAAACACATCAGTGAAATAAATGACATAAAATGGAAAAAAAATAATTTTGGGAATTAATGAGATGGCTGAGTGGTTAAAGGTGCTTGATTGTTTTCAAAGCTTTCTGGCCCAGATTCAATTCCCTGGCACCCATGTAAAGCCAGGTGCAAAGTAGCATATACATCAATGATCCATTGCACAATAAAAGAGAGAAAGAAAAGAAAAACATCATGGGGAGCCAGAGCCAGGAGAATCTTAAGCACATGGGTTGACTGCTTGCTGTTAATTTGCAATCTTGCAGTTTGGTTTCAGTGGCAATAATATACCTGTCTCAGAGAAAGTGGAACACAGACCCTCCATGTTGTCCTATGACTTTCACACGTGTTCAATGTGTGTGTGTGCCTGTACACATGTGTGTACCCACGTGCACACACATACATACACACACACACACACACACAAATGAAATAGGGAAAGACATTAAAAACAAAACAATTTAAGGGAATCATCTACCCTTGAAGGCCATTTTAGTTAGGAAACTGAAAAGTTGGGGGTGGAGTTTTACAACCCTTGGGAATACAGTACATAACTTCTATTCAAATAAAACTAAAATTCTGAAATGTGCCAACAGTGACTCTATCCACTATGCTTTGGTGATGGCAGAAAAATAATTGATCAAATGGAGAGGCAGCAAATAACACATAATATTATAGCATTGGAGGTAATATCAGAGAATTTTAGAGAAGCAATTGATAGAAATGGATTATTGAGAGCCAGCTTCCTCCAGGACAGCTGAATTCAGGATGAAAATATTAGCCAGCTGGAATAGGAAATTTCTATGTAGTTCCATTAGCACTGTGTTCAGTTAAAATATACACATAGCAAATTCAAAACAAGTGGATGCATGGTTGTTTAATGGATAATCTTTAAACTGTCATGTTGTATTTTCACATATCATATGAATTCATGGTGGTCCAAGAAACACATTTCATCATTGTCATAATAATCAAAACATAGTAGGTCTTTTTTAGAGAAATAAAGACTTATGTACTAAGATGGATATTCCATTATTAATGTTGTGCTTATGTTAAAATGAATTCAGAATATATGTATCTTCATTTTACTTTTTAATTGTTTATTTATTTATTTATTTATTTATTTATTTATTTGAGAGAGAGAGAGAGAATGGTTGTGCTAGGGCCTCTAGCTACTGCAAAGGAACTCCAAATATATGTGCCACCTTTGGCATCTGGCTTACCTGGGTCTTAGGAATCAAACCAGGGTCCTGTGGCTTTGCAGGGAAGTGCCGTAACCTCCAAGCCATCCCTCCAGCCCATGTCTTCATTTTAAAAACTTCAATTTATACCATACTACTCTTATTTCATAATGTCTTCTCTGGGCATTTTAAGTATAAAATTAGTACAATCAAAGTGTGTCAAATTACATTTGAGAAAAATAATCATATTGAGGTCAAGAAAGATACTCTTATTTTATAAGAATTTTTTTAATATTTCATTTATTTGTTTATTTGTGAGAGAGAGATAGGTAGAGAGAGAGACAAAGACAGAGAGAGGGAGAATGGGCACACCAGGGCCTATAGCCACTGCAAGAAAACTCCAGACACATGCGTCATGTGCATCTGGCTTACGTGGATCCTGGGGAATTGAACCGAGGTCCTTTGGCTTTGCAGGCAAGTGTCTTAACTGCTGAGCCATTTCTCCAGCCCAATAAAATTTTTAACATGGCACACCAACTTATTTGTTGCATGCAGTAATCTGCTGACTATATATTTCTATTCTTCTTATAATTTTGTATGCTCCAAGGAAGGAATTTAAAGTCCATTAAGGCCATTTGATTAATTATCAAAGTAATCATGTTCATGATTAAAAAGAAGGAAGAGGAAATACCATTATTATGCAACGATCTAATGAATTGAATGCTAAAATATTATTTTTAATTTTAGGTTAAAGACCTACCATGATTATTTCACTAATTGTAGTTAATTAGATTTGTTCAATGATGTTATCCAAGATCAAATTAAAAATACAGTAACAATAGCATTAACATTAATATAGGTCACCCTCTTCAGCTCTTTCATTATTTACCGTTAGGAGTTTTCAAATCTTGAGTGATGCGGCTGGCATAGGTAATCTCAAGGAGCCACGATCAGGTAACAAATATTGTATTTGTTACTTTTCTCAAGGCTGTGAAAAAATACCTGGAAGGGGAAACTTAAGGAGGGAAAAGTAATTTATTTTTGCTCATAGTTCAAGGTTACAGTCCATTGTGGCAGGAAAGACATGGTATGTGGAGCTTGAGGCAGCTGGTCACATTCAGTCCACAGTGAGGAGGCAGAGAGCAATGAGTGAGTGCTGTGCTCAGCCCGCTTTCTCCTTGTTACTCAGTCACGGGCTGGAGTGGTCCTGCTCACAGTTCAGGTGTTTCTTCTAACCCCTCTCATCCTAATCTAGAAAATCAACTTCAAACATGCCTACAGCTGATTTCCATGATAATTCTACATCGTGTCCAGTTGACATCCTGAGATGAACCTCCACAATCATGTTGTGAAAGTGGCAGGAAAGGCACTCACCATCAGGAAAATAACAATATATAAATGTGTTTATTTCTATTAAAAAACTAAACAGTTGCGATCTAGAAAAAAAGTACTCATAGGATTCTCCCTGTTTACAAAGTGCTATCAGAATTATACTAACAATAAGTGCTTAATGTTAATGGTAGAAAATGGGTACATGGCATTTTAGGGTGTTTTTTTTTTTTTTTTTAATTAATGTATTGAATGGAGTTGGGGAAGGTCTTCCAGACACTTGTGCCACATTTTGGGTCAGGCTAACATGGGCAGCTTGGGAATTGAACCTGGGTTGTCAGGCTTTGCAAGCAAGCACCTTTAGCTGCTGAGCCATTCTTCCCAGCCCTGATAGCAGTCCCTTTCAGCAGAAAGAAGCTGAAGCCAAACATGGCTAGGGAGCTGTCCCTAGGGAGTGTACATTTAAAACCCCGTGATGCCGTATTGAAATCAAAAATTTACCACTTTCCGCATCTAAGAAAATAATCTCCCTGTAAAACCACTGCAGGAACAGACTGACTGCGCTGTTAAATGGCTGGGAAGCTCCAACCTCTGGGTTTCTGGTTAGCTCTGAAAATACCTGACCCAATATGGCTGCTTACTGAACTGGACCCCTGCCTGATGCACCTGTCAGCGACTGCACACTGTTTCAGCCACTTCAACATCTTTTTCGAGAGAGTGTGCTGTCTTTTTCAACAATCTATAAGATATAGACAAAAGCTATCACTAGATCGATTGCTAAGCTTGCTGGAGAAGACACTTCGTCAATCCTAGTCATTTCTCCACTCTCTGAGCCCACTCTCTGGTTTGTAGAAGGTCCCAGTATGCTCCATGGATGGTATCCGACCCACCTGACATTTTTCTTCCTTCTCAGGCACCTAAACACTTACATAACTGAGAAAACAAAGAAAACTTGCTCACAAAGCTTTCAGCTCACACCTATGTCCCTTTGTTTTAGTGATTTAATGATCTGGTACTTCCTGGAAAATAGATCAGATTAACATTTTAAAAAGTCATCAAGCACCATACCATAAAACACCAGTAAATAAAACCATGAAACACCATACACACTATAGTTATTTTCAGTCGCTTTTTCTTGTCCCTCCCAAATGTGATATTTCTTTCATTGTATTTTATAGTTTTTGTGATTGTTTAAACACTAAGAACTTCTTGCAAAATATAAACTAGATTATAAAAAGTAAAGAGCAAATTTTTCTTTTATGCACACCCATACATATTTCTGTCATTATTAGCACGTTGGGGCTTATTCCCGGGTGTGCTGCTTAGAAGTAAATGATTTCTCCCCATAGCCCTGCAAACTGAAGAAGCCCCAAACCATGCACCCTTCTCTGTGTTATCTCACTCCTCCTTAGGGAATCTTGATCTTCATCTGTTCTTTCTCACATCTATTATTTATGGCGTAAATGTTGCCTTTTCACACTCAATATGGTTCTAATGACACAAAGCCTGGGTCTCTCAAAGCTTTTCTCTCGGCCATGGACTTCAAAAGTCCACTTTTTATACTAAGACAGGTCAATGTTTCTTTCGACGTCTCTATGGTAACAACCTTCAGCTGAGGTCAAAGTATAAAGATGTCCTTGATTCCATGACAGAAAGAATTGGAAAGAAATACCACCAGGCATATGTGAAAGTAAAGCAGGTACATGAGGAAGCATATGTGCATAATTGGTATCTCAACACTTATACACAGTTTTTATAGAAAAAATGAGATTTCAATTACTAGAAGCATATTTTTCCTGCTTTAGAATATAGGATATGTATTTATACCAGTTTTCACATGTTTCTATGCCAATATTCATATTCAAATATCATTTAATATTACATCTATAATATATGTAATGTATATGTAATCTCCACTGAACAAAGGTTAGCAGTACTTCAAATTTTATATGTTGAAAAATTCATATATAGTTTATTAAATTCCATCTATAAATATCTAGGGAATCCAATCAATGTTAGATCAGTTTATAATAACCAATAACTAAATACTCCTGCTACTCCTGACCTTTGTCAGCATTTCCAGTCCTTCATTTCAAATACTTAAATTATTAAAATTACCTAAAAGTTTTCAAAATTACATCTTCATAAAATACTTAATTTTCTATGTCTTCCTTTACAAGTAACTTTAAATAGATTTTTTAAAAATATCTATTTTAGGGGCTGGGGAGATGGCTTAGGGGTTAAGGCACTGCCTCCTAACCCTAAGAACACTGGTTCCAATCTCCAGCGGTTCCAATCTCCAGGTCCCACATTTAGCCAGATGCAAAGTGACGCAAGGGCGCAATGCCGCACTTGACCACAAGGGGGCGCACGCATCTGGATTTCGTTCGCAGTTTCGTTCGCAGCAGCTGAGACACTGCTGGCGCGCCCATCTCTGTCTTCCTCTCTCTCTCTCTCTCTCTCTCTCTCTGTGTGTCTCTCTCCAAAAAAATAATAAAAAATAAAAAGTTTTAAAAATATATATATCTATTTTATTTATTGTTTGTTTGTTTGTTTGTTTATTTCAGAGAGAAAGGGCACACTAGAGCCTCTGCCCACTGCAAACAAACTGCAGATGCATGCACCACTTTGTGCATCTGGCTTCACACGGTACTAGGGAATTGAACCTGGGTCCTTAGGTTTTGCAGGCAAGCACCTTAACTGCTGACCATCTCTCCAGCCATACAAGTAATTATTTTAATTGAAAGACAATTATGAAATAAATCATTTGAGAATATAATTTTTTTTTCAAATGTTGCATGCTAAATGTTTTGTCTCGGGTTGAAAATGAAACCAGATTAATGGTCTTTAAGCTATTCAGAGAGGTCTAGTAACTTACTGCTTAGATACAATAAGATATCGGACAACAAAGGCTATCTTTGACTATGGTTCGTGCTACATCATGCCTAATATTTCTGCTTTCTTCAATTTCTTCAATCAGAAATATGATTGTGGTTGAAAATGACCAAAGAAAGGACACATCGTATAAAGAAATATGGCTTGTAGTGTTGAGGGGAAGCTTCATGATGACAGGGGAAAGGATGGCTTGAGCAGAGGCAGTGCATCACCTCTGCCACAGCAGGTAGAAAAAAAGCAGCAAGAGGGAGCTGGCTGTAACACCTCAAAACCCTCTCCCAGGAATTCACCTCCTCCAGAAAGGCTCCACCTCGCAAATTACCACCAGTTCGGTACCAAGCATGCAAAGCACATGAGTTATGAAATACATCTAATTCAAACCACCATACTTACAAACTAAACCCTAACTCAATAGAAAGTGTGAATATTTACAGATCCTGGGCATTCATATCTATGACATTTTATTTTCGATGTTGCCAAAATATACAAACAGCCAAGATGGTTATAAGTTCATGAAAGGTTACATAACCAGTGGTCTATTCACTACAGTGAAAAAAAACAAGCCACCCAGGAGGAAACAGCATGGAGGAAGCTCACCTCCATATTAACACAAAGAATGAAATCTGAGAAGGCTCCACGCTAGATGATCCTCGAAACAAGACTTTGTGTAAAAGGCAAAAATCCACGGAGACTGATGCCTGTGGCTGCCAGCGTTGGGTCAAGGAGAAATGGACAGGAAAATGTCAGAAAAGAAATCTAAAAAATCTAAAGCCATGAAACGGCTCTGTAGAATACAATTATGGTGAATACAGGTCACTGTATATTTGCCAGAACCCACAGAATGTGCAGCATCAAGAGTGAATGACGATGTCTTCTAGGGATTTAGGGTGACAGTGTATCACCGTATTTCATCAGTTGTTAGAAATGTGGCCCAGTGGGTGACATGCTGAGTTGAGAGGGTTAGAGACTTAGAGGAGAATAAGGAAGACTTATGGGAACTGATCAACACACGGTGACTCATGTCTTTAATCCCAGCCCTCGGGAGGCTGAGATATGAGCATCACTGTGAGTCTGAAGCCAGTCTGGTCTGCCAAATGAGTTCCAGGTCAGTTTGGGCAAGAGTGAGCCCCTGTTTCAAAACACATGCACGCACACTACTTATCTACATAGGACTGCCTATATATATATTTTTTTTTTTCAAGGTAGGGTCTCACCCTAGTTCAGGCTGACCTGAAACTCACTATGTACTCTCAGGGTGGCCTCAAACGCATGACAATCCTCCTACCACTGCCTCCCAAGTGCTGGGATTAAAGGTATGCATCACCACGCCCAGCAACTGACTGTATTTTGTACTCAGTATTACTGTGAAAGTAAACTTCAAAAAAGTAATCTTCAAAAAGAGCTTAACAATATAGAGATGATTAAAAATGAGACAGCTGGGTGAGAGGGATGGCTTAGCAGTTAAAGCATTTGTCTGCAAAGCCAAAGGACCCCAGTTTGATTCCCAAGATCCATGTTAGCCAGAGGCACAAGGGGGCACAAGCATCTGGACGGAGTTCATCTGCAGTGGCTGGAGGCCCTGGCATGCCCATTCTCTCTCTCTCTCTCTCTCTCTATCTCTATCTCTCACCCTCTCTCTCTTCCAAATATATATATTTAAAAAAAAAGAGACAATGATTTGTAACACCTGTAACTGAGGAACAGACAATCCAGGAGTGGTGGCGCCCACCTGAAATCCTATTTTAGCTACTTGGGAGGCTTAAGTGGAAAGATGACCAGTTCAAGACCAGTTTACTGGAAATCCTGCTAACGTAAGTTTGATTCTCTAGTACCCACTTAAATGAAGAGTCTGGATGGGCGGGAGAGATGGCTTAGTGGTTAATCGCTTGCCTATAAAGCCTAAGGACCCCGGTTCAAGACTTAATTCCCCAGTATCCACATAAGCCAGATGCACAAGGTGGCACATGCATCGGGAGTTTGTTTGCAGTGGCTGGAGGCCCTGGTGTGCCCATTCTCTCTCTCTCTTTCTCCCTGCCTCTTTCTTTCTCAAATAAATAAATAAAATAAATTTAAAAAAAAATGTGTCTGGAGTTCTTTTGCAGAGGCAGGAGGCCCTGGTTGGCAACCATTTTCTCTACTTTCTCTTTCTGCCTCTGTTCAAAAAGCTAAACTAAACAAAATAAAAGCAAAAAAAAAAAAAAGTTAAACTAGTATATGATTACAGCATTTTAACTTTTATATCAGAAGTAGCCAAAAATGGACCAATAAAAAAGAAAACACAAAGTGTTCCAGAAAGACAGAAATATTCATAAACTCTGAAGACAAATATGAAGCAAAAATAGAATACTAGTAACTCACTTTCAATTTTAATTTTTAATTTTAAAAGCTGACAGGAGTGTTATAAATTTAGTTGATTAAAAGGTAGAAGTATATAGGACTGAATTACAAAACCAACCCAAGGATTTTATTTTTTTAAATAAAGAGAAGAAAGTGGTATTTATGGTTTAATTCTGACCAAAACTTGTGGTAGCTATAACAATATTATGTTATAGACTAACAAAATCTTTTCATACACCAGGAGGATTATTACATTTCAAAACTTGTACCATAATTATCCCTGCACTATAAAATAGCTAATTTATAAAACCAGTCTAGGTAGTTATCAACAGATGAGGGATAAAGAAAATGTCATAAAACATGTAATGCAGGGATATTCTGCCATAAATGACAAGTTGGTTGCTTTCAGGAAAATAGATGAACCAGACAACACCTTGTAAGTGAAGTTCACCAAACTCATAAAGACAAATATCACATTTTCTATTTCTGCAAGGAATCTAGGGGGGATATGTCCTGAAACTATAAAGGATAGTACTGAAGAAAGGAAGGGTCCAGGGGAAGAGAATAGGGCACTGTAAGGTTCGGGGGTGACGACGACCACGCAAACCGCTCTGAGGCGAAGAGGAAAGCTTTATTGGTGGGGAGGGGAGCACAAGCTGTCAGGACTGGCTTACAAAGGAGGAGCACAGGCCTCCTGAGTTCCTCAGGTAGTGGGCTTTATAGGGCTTTCAGTTGGAGGAAGGAAAGCTGAGGGGAGATCTGAGATAGCCAAGGAAATCAGAACAGTGACCAGGTGATGTACAAAATAAAGGGGGCAGGAAACCATGACCTGGGGGCATTGCAGGTAAATGGCTTGGCGGTTCCTTGAGGATAGTGGATAATCCACTTCTTTATGTCTCTGTCTGTCACCATCCTGCTGTCCTTGGTGACTCCCTATTGGGACCTGTCAGATCTCAGAGGTACTAAGAGGGAACTAGAGGAGTCAACATGATTAAAGTATGTATGAACATGCTGGAACATGTCACAGTGAAACCGATTATTGGGTTGAGGAGATAGCTCTGTGGTTAAAGACACTTCCTTGCAAAGCCTGCTAATGTAAGTTTGATTCTCAAGTACCCACTTAAAGTCAGACACACAAAAATGTGTTTGGAGTTTGTTTGCAGAGGCAGGAGGCTCTGGTGTACAACCATTTTCTCTCTTTCCCTCTGTTCACAAATAAATATATTAAAAATATAAAAGAAACCCATTATTGTGCACAATAAATATACACTAATAACAATGAAGTTATATTGGGGCTAGAGAGATCACTTAGTGGTAAAGACACTTGCATGCAAAACCTGAGGACCCATGTTCGACTCTCCATGTCCCACACAAGCCAGATGCACAAGGTGGCAGAAGCCTGCAAGGTTGCACATGCACATAAAGTGTCATACACACCTGTAGTTGAATTGCAGTGGCTAAAGGCCCTGGCACACCAATTCCCGCCCCCCCCCACACATACATTCTCTTTCTCATAAAAAACTTATATTGCATAATAAAGTGTTATCAAATCATATATGAATGATAAAAATATAATAATAAACCAAATAAAAGTTATGTGTAAAATTGTATAACCATATACCATTTCATCAGTTTTTCATGATATGTATTAATTAAATAAAGTATCAGTAGAAACCTGAAAAATACTGTGGCACAGAATATATTCTGCTCTACAAAGAAAAATAAGTTTTAACAAACTTCAAATGACAAAGTCAATGTTCAGAGATCTATAAAATATCTTAAATGAAAAATTTAAAATGCTACAATTATTGCTGTGAATTATCAATGTGACCAGATCTGCTTAGAGTAACACTTGCTATATATTTTAATTATTTTTAATTATTATTCCATATATCAAAATATTTCTTAAAATATATCTTATGGGACCAAGAAGAAATTAAAGTACTATAAATGGGTAAGAGTGAAAATTCTATATTTCAAAGTTCATACTTAGAA
The DNA here is from genome assembly GCA_004027895.1 of Orientallactaga bullata. Classification (NCBI taxonomy): domain Eukaryota; kingdom Metazoa; phylum Chordata; class Mammalia; order Rodentia; family Dipodidae; genus Orientallactaga; species Orientallactaga bullata. The sequence continues at coordinate 7,423 of PVKW010014608.1, read as the reverse complement.
AATAAAGAGTTATATATTTTTTAAATCCCTGAGAAGTAATCAGATAAAGCAACCAACATAAAGGCAGTAAGAGAGAAAGCAATGCAAGAATAAAAGCAAACCAAAGGAGAAAGGGTACAAAAAAGCATAAACTCATGAAATAGAAAACAAAGAAACAATAGAAAATTGACATAGTCAAAAAATCTGGCAAAACTGATCAATAAAGTATTCATTCTTTACAAACAATATTTGCAGAAAAATATTATAACTGCACTGCCAACACTAATTAACAAGATGAATATACTTAAGTCTATGCAAAACAAAGACATGCAATGAAGAAATGCACAAAGAGCTTTGAAGTGGATGTGACCCATTTCATAATAGCACGATTCTTTCTTTGTATTGAGGTGTCCCGGTTCTCCCCAGTATTCTCCACCCCCTGTAAGATAGAACAGAGTCTCCAGCCAAAGGTGAGAGCAGCTTGAATTAAAGTGGGTATAAGAGTACAACCTTTATTTATTTATTTACTTACTTACTCATTTATTTGAGACAGAGAGAGGGAAAGAGACAGAGGGAGAGTGAGAAGGGGTGCACCAGAGCCTCTAGCCATTGCAAATGAACTCCAGACGCAAAACTAACTCCAGACACATGTACCCCCTTGTGCATCTGGCTTACATGGGACCTGGAGAATTGAACGGGGGTCCTTAGGCTTCACAGGCAGGCGCCTTAACCACTAAGCCATCTCTCCAGCCCTGATTTCTTTTTTTTTTTTTAATAAAAAGTTTGTACTCTTGGGCTGGAGAGATGGCTTAGCATTTAAAGCGCCTGCCTGCTAAGCCTAAGAACTCATTTCCAATCTCCAGGTCCCATGTTTAGCCAGATGCAAAGTGATGCAAGAGCACAATGCCAATTTCCCCACAAGGGGGCGCACACATCTGGAGTTCATTCGCAGCGGCTGAGAGGCTGCTGGCGCACCCATTCTCTATCTGTCTTCCTCTCCCTCTCTCTCTGTCTGTCTCTCTCTCTCAAAAAAATCAATCAATAACAAAAATTAAATGTGTTCATGATGATTAATTTAAAAAAAGTATTTGAAACACGCTTTTAATCCCAGCACTTGGGAGGCAGAGGTAGAAGGATCACCATGAGTTTGAGGCCACCCTGAGACTACATAATGAATTGCAGGTCAGCCTGAGCTACAGTAAGACCCTACCTTGAAAAACCAATAATAATAATAACAAAAATAAGACTTATCTAAGAATTTTGGGGGCTTGAGGAATGGCTCAGCAGTTAAGGCATTTGCCTGCAAAGCCTAACAATCTGAATGCAATTCATCAGTACCCACTTAAAGCCAGATTCACAAAGTGGCATAGACATATGGAGTTTGCATTAGCTGGAGGGTCTGGCATGCCCATTCTCTGTCTTTCTCTCAACATCTCACACACAAATTCACACACACACACACACACACACACACTCATTACATATGTTTACAAATAAATAAATTGCAAATAAATAAATAAACAATGTTTTTTTAAGAGTTTCTTCTCAGTGGGGAGCCTGACTCAGATATACAGTAAAAATTACTTGGACTGCAACTTTAAATAAAAACAAATTTATGGCTAGAGAGATGGCTTAGCAGTTAAGGCGCCTGCCTCCTAAGCCTAAGAACGGTGGTTCTAATCTCCAGCGATTCCAATCTCCAGGTCCCACGTTTAGCCAGATACAAAGTGACGCAAGGGCGCAATGCTGCACTTGACCACAAGGGGGCACACACATCTGGATTTCGTTGGCAGCAGCTGAGAGGCTGCTGGCGCACCCATCTCTATCTGTCTTCCTCTCCCTCTCTCTCTGTCTCTCTCCAAAAAAATTAAAAAAAAAAATTAAATAAAATTTAAAAAACAAATTTAGTGTGACAAATTGGAAGCTAGATTTTAATATATATTAAGTGTATATTGAAAGTACTAATTAAATACACCTCAAAATCACACACCCCCAAATAAACACACATCTTTAAAATAAATCAAGTAATACAAAAGTATTTAAGTGACCCAGAGTTCATTCCTAATCTCTTTCTGGGTTACAAGAGAATGGTCATTCAGCCAATGAGGAGCATACCAGAATCTCAAAACACTGTCCTCTTTCTAGCCCATGTTATGTATTTGAAAGAGGAAGAGAGATAGAATGGGCCCACCAGGGCCTCCAGCCACAGGAAACCAACTCAAGGGACTCATGCACCATTTTATGCATCTGGCTTACACGGGTCCTGTGGAATTAAACCTAGGTCCTTTGGTTTTGCAGGCAAGTGTGTTAACCACCAAGCCATCTCTCCAGCAGGCAGATGTTATTTCTTACAGCCAGAGTTGGCCTTCCTGCTGTCAGGGGAGTGTTGAGTTTCCTTGCCAATACACGGATACTATAATGCACCAATTTAAATTTTTCTTATGAATTTAAAGAATTAAAATCCATAGGCCAGAGGGTAAGATTTAGAGAGACTTTATTAGATGAAGGAAAATACAGAGAGCTCCTATCCGTATGGAAAGCGGGAGAGGGTAGAGAGAGTCCACGTAGGAATAAGGATCCCTGCCCACATCCTAGCCCAGCATTGCAGAGGTGACTGAGGCTTACGAGAGCAGGGACCCAGAAGTTCAAAAGAGGTGAAAAACCAAAAAGGGGTCTTGCCTATCTGGATCTAGTAATAATCTTATCAGGGTGGTCTTTACCCTCAGACTCAGGTGAATGTGAGAGGGCTGATTGGTCTGGGCTCTGGGGCTGACTCAGGAGGAGTAAGGGGGGAGGGGGGCAAGAGGGCTGATTGGACAGGCTGGATCTCACCTTGAACTCCAGTTCTGCTGAAGCAGGCAGGCAGGCCAGTCAGGTGTTCCCTCTTTGGTCCCTGGAGCTGATTACCTAAACATAAAGCTACGTGATTCCTTCCGCCTCACTGTGCTGCTACCAAGTGGACAGAGGCGAATGGCGCCGTCCAGAGACCTCGGAACCACAAAGCGTCAGGAGAACAAAAAGATATCATTTCCTTCTTAGTAGAATTGTGGTGGAAATAAAATCAAAACCACAACCTCCTACCATCTCAGAAAACCCTCTCCACACGTGGAAGAGCAAATAGTTATACGATTCAATAAGCATTAAACCACATCATGACACGCGTTACAAACCATCAACTAAGGAGATGATAAAGAAACACTCACCCCACTTTTACATAACCTAGCAGATAAAACCCAATACACGCATGTTCACGTGATAAATTCAGTAGTCCACAAAAAACATGACTGAAGCTGGGTGTGGTGGCACTCACATTTAGTCCCAGCACTCAGGATGCAGAAATTAGAGGAATCACTGTGAGCTTGAGGCCAGCCTGAGACTACATAGTGAATTCCAGGTCAGCCTGGGCTAGAACTAGACCCCACGGGGGCGGGGGGGGGGGGAGAAAAGAAAAAGAAACAACAACAAAAAAAGATGACTGTATATTACCATTGACTTGGTAGCTGGGGTAGCTGGTATTGTTATTATTCAAAACCAAAAAAAAGTAAATAAAAAAGTTTTTAAAAACCCAGTAAATTAAAAAAAGTAAATAAGTAATAAAAATGTCTTAACTGTCTGTCAGGAGGTGTTTTGCCACTGGTATCTTGGCACCTTGGGAAATTAGGCCAGCATTCACAACAGAATGCAACAGACATGGTGCTGTCTTCCTGGATAATTACATTTCAAATAGATGGCTCCCACACACTTGAGGAAAACATTAGCGAGTTAGCAATTGGCTTTTAAAAAGATTTACATCTCAAAGGAGCAGAGAAAGAAGTTACAATGACTTGTTTTCTCAAGTAAATGGCCTCAGGGTTTTCTTGCAACAGGTGATTTTTTTTTTTTTTCTTGTTTGATATTTTATTTACCTCTACAAAGCCTACTTACATCCTTAGAAGTTCCAAGTGCAGTTAGATACCTTACTGGAGAGACCTTGGAGATGGTTCATGAGGGTGATCAACCTTGAGGTTATGAAGAATCTAGAAAGTCAGACAACAGGGAAAACATAATACAGCTGCCTCTACTCACCCAAGGAGAACCCAGACATCTGGCTGAAGAACACATCTGGACCTTGTGCCAGAAGCAGGAAACATCCTATGGAGCCAATACATCCCTGCTGTTCCCTACAATTCCTTTTCCACACATTCCAGAAGAAATAAAGTGATTACTGCTTTAAGCCACGCCAACGTAGGCAACTGAAAAACAAAGGGCATCTGAAAGTAAATGGAAAGTCTACAACACATCTGAAAAGGTAATTTCTGAACTTGAAACTGAGAAGAGAAGCAAGTTTCCTCTCTTCTGACTTTCAGGAATAAATCTTCCCCTCCAGTTAACCCTCCCCCTGGCTGCCAAGGAACTTTGGAATCTTTGGGTTTCTAGGGAAAAACAATACTCTATAATATTAATTTCTTAGTGTGAGTGTCTGCTGAGACCTTGAGTTAAACGGTTCCCTGCTCCAGGAACTTCACTCTGAGCACTTTCTCATGAAATATATAATATTGTATTTTGAACTTTTTCCTTGTCCCACTGTGAGAAGGCCAGCTGTCAGTGGTACTTATCATTTTGGTACAAAACAGCTTGTTTAATGGAGGAGGAAGAATGAGGATGGAAATTTTTTGATTTAGCAACATGATGTTTTATAACATTATGACTGATCATAAACTTAAATATTGAGCTGTCAATGAACTGAAGCAGCTGTATCTTTAAGCTATCTGGTCAACCTCTCTGCATCTTATGAAATCCAGTTTCCTGATCATTCCCCCATGGACTCTTATTCTGAAACAGTTGTTCTGATTTGTTTTTTCATTTTTTATGCTACCGCCTTTATTTTTTTATGATTTCTATTTAAAGATTATTTTCTGTCTCAGATTTATGAACAAAAATATTTCACTGAGAGGCTGGACAGATGGCTTAGTGGTTAAGGCGCATGCCTGCGAAGCCTAAGGACCCCGGTCTGATTTTCCAAGTCCCACATAAGCAAGATGCACAAGATAGCGCATGTGTCTGGAGTTCCTTTGCAATGGCTAGAGACCCTGCCATGCCCATTCTCACTTTCTCTCTCTCTCTCTCCACCTTGCTCTGTCTCTAATAAATAAATAAATAAAAATTTAAAAAATATATTTCATTGACGTTAAACAATCTGCCTCTTTGACTCATATTTGTGGTTTCCTCTCAGCCACATTTCTTTTCTACCCAAAGGAAATAATCATGTGGTCTGTAATCTAAGACTTCTGTGTCTTCAGAGTATCTGCATGCTTAATTTTCCAACCCAGCCTCAAGAAAAGAAAACTCAGATAGTAATGGGAACTAGCTCCATGAAGGTAGACATTCACAGATAGAGATGATGAACTTGAACCTTGCATGGGGGGATGTGGCCTTATACTTAGTCTACATCATTGCATTCCCAATAAGGCACTGTCAATTGCAAAATGTTCTCAAGATCACAGTATATTGCAGGTATTGTTCAAGAGCCTCAGAGAACAAGAAATGTGATTTTTAAAACTGTTCTTTGAGGTTGCCACTATGGATAAAGAAATGGAAGTACAAAAGCATTATTTTGTTCACTAAGGTGGCATTTAGAGAGGGTGCAGCAGGGACTTGAGTTCCAACTGCCTCACTCTAGAATCTATTAAAGTTATGTGACACAACCTTCAAAGAATGAGGATTAAATCCAGCACAACAAAAAGGAAAATTCCTATCAACAAGAACCAGCTTTAGAAAAGCAGACATATTCTTTCAGACACTGTCACTCTGTAAACAAAACCAGATGTAGGACCTTGATTGAAAAATCACATTTAAAGAGCTGTATCATGGAGAAGTCTTTGAACTTGACCTACATTTATATCAGTAGGAAGAAAGATAGCTTTATTATAATAAATGTATTTAAATTATGTTTGCTAGATGAAAGGCAGTCTTGCAATTAAAGGAAAGTCTTAGCTGAAAGAATATATCTCATTAAAATTCCTATGAACATTATATTTAAAAATAATTAAAAGAAAATAGTTGAGAACATTTCAATTTAAAAGAATATGATGGTATCTGACACAAATTATTGAAGGTGTTTTTCTTATTCTGTTCAAAATTTATAGGGAGATCATTTTACTTAAGAAAATTTCCTATTTTAGAAAAAGGATAATATCAAAAATGCATAGAGATGATATTTTTTTCTGTAATTTTTTATTTTTTTGAAAAAGTTATTTATTTATTTGCAAGCATATAAGGAGTTCAGACGGAGCATTAAAGCAGAAAAGATGCAAGACATGGAAACTTAAGTATCATTCAAAATACATTAAATGAACTGTCTCATTTAAAATACATTAAATACCTTGCTCTCCTCTTAAAAGTATGAATAAATCTCTTTAAATTAAGTAATATCAAATAACTTTATTCCAAAGATTACTTCTCTGGTGCTAATGTGAGGTCAAAAACCGGAGGACAATAACGGATGGGGGCCTGCGAAAAATCCCCACTGGGTTGAAAACATGTTTAAATGTAAAAGAGTTGGGGACGACAGGCAGTACCTGCACTTCAGGAAAGAGTAGCTACCTAGCCTCTACTTATTCCATTTTATAAAGTAAAGGTTTAGCCCCAAGTTACTCCATTTTGAATACAGTGACAAGGTAACATGACTTGAACGTGTATGGCAAAATACCAGCAGTATACCAGGAGGTTCTAAGGAAAATAAATTTTTATGCCAAGAAGTAACGGCTGTGAGGATATCCATTCATACCAGAAGCACCAGGAATGAGTCGCTCCAAAATCTATTCCACCTGAGCTGGGAATAAAGAAAGATGTGGACACTACGGCAGAGACATTGAAGAAACACTGCCCCATGTTCTCATCACGTGTCATGAGCCTTGACCAGCAAAGGATCTCCACTACTGTCCCCTGGCCGCGGGTCCAGTGGAGTTTCTCTTGCTGATAGCACACAGGCCCCCTGCAAAGTGGCAATGTAATTCTCCAAAACAGTGCCCTGCATTTGAAAACTCTGCACCCTCAACAACTGGGCACCCCTGGTTAACAAAACTTCTGTTCTGGTGCCCCACAGAGAATTGTCCTTGTATCAGCCTTCTCCCTGTGCCTTGAGTGTAACTGCTTTGAACCCTGCGTCCTCTGTAAGCATTCCATAGCCACTCTGTAAAGTTCACATCATTCTGTGAAGTGTGATATATGATGTGAGTGTTAATATCAGTATCTAAGACTGGAACAAAAGAGTCTGTTTGTCATGGGGCGCAGGGGTGCCCAGTAAATTCAAGCCAACAAAACTGATGGAACTGCCGAATGTGTTCTTAGTAATTTCTGACGTTGCGGAAAGATAAAGTCATCCATTTAACTGCCAGTGTAGCCTCACCTCAGCATAAGATCCCACCTCCCAAATGTGTCTTTCAAGATACTCTCAGTGTCACTC
>PVKW010014607.1:27131-48033 GCA_004027895.1 Orientallactaga bullata | reverse complement strand
GAAGATATTGAGCTTTAACAGTAATAGAGAAAGGAATACAGAGGGGAGGAACTGGCTACTCATTTTCACTTACCTGATCGGCAAGGAAATGTTAATATTCCCTATTTGACGAAGATGTAGATAAATGGGCACATCCTGAGTCACTACATTTCCTGGAGGGAAATGGACAAGAGCTGTTGAAAATTTAAATATGGATATCTGTCACACGGCAATTGTAATCATGTATCTTTTTTTATTTTTTTAACATGTGCGCCACCATGCCAGGCTTTTTCTTTGTTCTTCTTAATTTAATTATTTATTTATTTGCAAGCAGATAGAGAGAGAGAAGAGAGACAGATTGGACTTGCCAGGGCTTCCAGCTGCTGCAAACAAATTCGAGGTGCATGCACCACTTTGTATATCTGGCTTTACATGGGCACTGGGGTGTTGAGCTTGGCTTGTTAGGCTTTGCAGGTAAACATTACCTCTGAGCCATCTCTCCAGCTCCGGGAGGGTATTTTTTAAAACCAGCCACACATGCATTGCATGCTTTTATTATTAAGTCATACCTTTACTAAATTACATTGTGGCAGGTATACTTGCCTGCGGTCTCTCTCCCCCTCCTTCTTGTGCTAGTGCCGTTTTGAGCCATGGTCTCTTACTGATCCCAGAGCTTGCTGTTTTCCCATGAACCCCAGCGATTCTTGGGTCTCTGCTCTCCTATAGGACTGGAGTTATAGACGTGAGTGGCCATGCTCCGCTGTGTATGTGAGTCCTGGGGCTCACACTGGAACCATGTCTCAGACCTCCTTACACCTTCATGTTGCACATGAAGTACTATGAACCACTGAGTCATTTCTCTAACTGCAGAATTTTTTTTTAATTTATTTTTGGAGAGAGAAACAGAGAGAGACAGAGAGAGAGGGAGAGGGAGACAGATAGAGATGGGGCACCAGCAGTCTCTCAGCTGCTGTGAATGAAATCCAGATGTCTGCGCCCCCTTGTGGGCAAGTGCGGCATTGTACCCTTGCGTCACTGCATCTGGCTGAACGTGGGACCTGGAGATTGGAACCGGGTTCTTAGGCTTAGCAGGCAGGCGCCTTAACCGCTAAGCCATCTCTCCAGCCCTAACTGCAGAATTTTTAACAGTGAGAACTTTGAGAAATCCATTGTTTATCTAAAAGAGGTTAGATACATGAATTATGCTGTTTTTGTATGTCAGAACTTAATGCTACTGCTAATACAAAGAAAGATAGATCAATTCCGTATTGAGCTCAAATGCTGGCAAGAGTTTTCAGTCACAGCATAAAATATGTATGGACATTGTTCTGTTCAACAAAGTATGTATCTAACCACCATACGTACTTTAGTTCATTATTGAGCAGTGTGTACTGCACACCATTAGGTATGTACACACACACTCACACTCATACACACACACACTCACACACTTGCACATGTATGTCTACTACCAAAGGAAGAGGATAAGCTTGGGGTGTTCACAGATGCTTGGGTGTAGGAGTTGATGAGAGACATGGATATTTAAAAAATATTTTATTTATTTATCATTTAAGAGAGAGTGAGAGAGAGAGAGACAGAGGCAGGGAGACAGAGGGAGGGAGAGAGAAAATGGTCTAAGGCCTGTAGCCACTGTACATGAACTCCAGATGCATGCACCATCTTGTGCATCTGGCTTTATGTGTGTACTGAGGAAGCGAAACCCGGGTCTTCAGTCTTTGCAGGCAAGCATCTTAACTGCTGAGTCATCTCTCCATCCTGACATGGACATTAAAAAAATTATTGCTGGATGTGGTGGCACATGCCTTTAATGTCAACACTCAAGAGGCAGACATAGGCAGATCACTGTGAGTTTAAGGCCAGCCTGAGACTACATAGTGAACTCAAGGTCGGCCTGAGCTAGAGGGACACCCTACCTTGAAAAACCAAAAATAAAAAATTTATTTATTTATTTGAGAGACAGAAAGAAAGAGGGGGAGAGAGATTGAGTATGGGCACAACAGGGCCTCCTGCCACTGCCATCAAACTCCAGATGCATGGGCCACTTTATGTATCTGGCTTTACGTGAGTACTGGGGAATTGAACCCCGGGCCATCAGGCTTTGCAAGCAAGTGCCCTTAACCACTGAGCCATCTCTCCAGCCTCGAAACAGGGATTTTTTTCACTTTTATTTTTATATTTTATACTTTCTCACTGTTTGAATTGTTTATGAGTTGATTCCCCTCTTATAGTGATAAAAATATACATAGCAGTGCAAATACTTTAAAACAAAGATGTCAAGAGATCTGTTTACCCAAGACCTCTTTCTTCCTGCGAAGACTGCTCGGGGAGAGACCAGCCCGAGTGTGATTCACCCAGAATCCTTTTCCTACTGTCTGAGGAGCTTGGGTCTTTGATTCTACTTACTGACCTCCAACCTGTTACCCTGCATGGACACTCAATTCCATCGGCCAAAGTTCAGAGTGGGAGACATGGGATGAACGGCTTAAACGAGGGAACTTGTGCCCCTGGACGGCAGACATCATGTATGGTGGAGCCCAGCAAGACCACCTTTACCTATGACTCCGACCTGCCGTGTCCCTCCCCCTCAGCCACACCTTTGGCTCTGTCATTTTTATTCTCACCAGTCTTCAGTCCACCCTGTACTCTTTGGTCTATTACGTGAGCCCCCTAGAGTCAAGATGGGTGTCCCCTTGGCTCTCTGTCGAGTCCTGAGCGCTGCTCAAGTCAGAATCCGCTCCGCTCAGCTCCCCATGGTTAAATGACATATCAGTCCCACAGTCTGTCCAGAGGGACCTCCATAATGACCCCTCAATCCTCTCCCAAGGCTGGCCTGGAGGGTAAGACACCCGTCATAAAGACCAGAGTCTTCCTCCGCTCCCAGTCCCCTGTGCTGGAACTGGAGTCAAGCCCTGTAACCCAAACACAGATCAAAGCTTGACTGGGCCTGGCCTGGACTTGGTTAACTCTCTTGGCTATAAAAGATACACTTCAATTTAAAAGTCTTTCTCTTTCTCCTCTTGAAAATCTGAAACTTGTGTTAACTCAGCAGCAGCCTGGCTGTATCTTGTCCACGTGTTCCTCTGGGGGTGTTGGGGTGTCCTTTGATAACTGGTGCTTTCTAGACCTCCCTGTCCAGCCCCATCACTGCCAGGGCTGCAATCCCTTGTTGTTCCTCACCGTGGGGAGTCGACTTGGCCAGTGAAACTGTGCTCTCGGCAGGGCCAGCTTCCTCTCAAAAGGCCCTTCATTTTCTCCTCCCCTTCCCCTCCCCTCCCCCTCCTCCTCCCTCTCCTTTCTCTTCCTCTCCTTCTCCTACCTCTTCCTTCCACTTCTCCTTCTTCTTCTCTTTTGTGTTTTATTTTTATTTATTTATTTGAGAGAGAGAATGGATGGGCCAGGGCTTCTACTATAAATGAACTCCAGACGCAGGCACCACCATATGCATCTGGCTTATGTGGATTCTGGGGAGTAGAACCTAGGTCCTTAAGCATCAAAGGGAAGTGCCTTAACCTCTAAGCCATCTCTCCAGCCCTGCAGATGCTCTTATATGTGTGTGTGTGTGTGTGTGTGTGTGTGTGTGTGTGTGTGTATGCGCGTGCGAGCGTGTATGGAAGTCAGGCATCAGAGTTGGGTATCTTCCTCAGGAATGTTTACTTTCATTCATTCATTCATTCATTCATTTTTGAGAGAGAGACAGAGAGAGAATGGGTGCCGCCTCTCAGCCGCTGTGAACAAATTCCAGACATGTGCCCCCCCACCTTGTGGGCAAGTGTGGCATTGCACACTTGTGTCACTTGCGCCTGGCTAAATGTGGGACCTGGAGAATCGATCAGGCATTCTTAGTCTTGGCAGGCAGGCAGGCAGGCTCCTTAACTGCTAAGCCATCTCTCCAGCCCCCTTTAATTTAATCACTTATTTTTTTGAGAGAGAGAAGGACAGAGAGAAACAGAGAGAGGAAGAGGCAGAGAGAGAGAATGGGTGCGCCAGGGCTATTTCAGCCGCTGTGAACGAACTCCAGACACGTGCACCCCCTTGTGGGCAAGTGAGGCATTGCTCCCTTGCGTCACTTTTGGATCTGGCTAAACGTGGGACCTGGAGAATCGAATGGGCGTTCTTAGGCTGGGCAATTAGGCACCTTAATGGCTAAGCCATCTCTCCAGCTCCCTTTTATTTATTTTTAAATTTTTTTATGAGAGAGAGAGAGAGAGAGGGAGAAAGAGGCAGATAGAGAGAATGGGTGCGCCAGGGCCTTCAGCTGCTGCAAACGAACTCCAGACCTATGAGCCACATTGTACATCTGGCTTACGTGGGTCCTGGGGAATTGAACCTGGGTTCTTTGACTTTGCAGGTAAGCACCTTAACTGCTAAGCCATCTCTCCAGCCCCATTTATTTATTTATTCTATTATTTGGAACAGGGTCTCTCATTGGCCTGGAGCTTACCCATTAGGCTCGACTCTCTGACCATATATTAGATATACTAGATATAGTAGATATTTTGAGGTAGGGTCTCTTTCTAGCCTAGGCTGACCTATAATTCACTGTGTATTCTCAGGCTCTCACAGTGAACTCACAGCAATCCTCCTACCTCAGCCTCCTGAGTGCTGGGATTAAAGACATGTACCACCACACTGGGCTATCTATGTCTTCTTTTTTAAAAACAGAAAATATTTCATTTATTTACTTGAGACAGAGATAGAGGCAGAGAAAGAGAGAGAGAAAATGGGCATGCCAGGGCCTCCTGACCCTGCAAACAAACTCCAGATACATGTGCCGCTTTGTGCATCTGGTTTTACATGGGTGCTGGGGCATTGAGCCTGAACCATGAGGCTGTGCAAGCAAGTGTTTTTAACTGCTGAGCCATCGCCCTGGTGTCTATACCTTAACTACCCAGATTAGTTTTTAAAATTATGTGTGTGGCAGTGTGTTCGCATGTGTGCAGGTGCATGTGTGTGTGTGATTGCACGTGCATGCGTGTGTGCATGTGTGTGGAGGCCAAAGGACAACCTCAGATGTCATTCATTCCTCAGGAACAGGCACACTATCTAAATCTTTTTTTTTTTTAAATTTTAAAAGGTATTTAATTTATTTATTTGGCGCATGCCTCTAGAGTTTATTTGCAGTGGCTAGAGTTCCCTGGCGCACCATTCACTTACTCTCTTTCCTTGCAAATAAATCTTTATTTATTTATTTATTTTATTTTATGTCAAAAATTTTATTTATTTATTTATTTGACAGGGAAAGTGGGGGAGAGAGAATGGGCACACCAGGGCCTCCAGCCACTGCAGACAAACTCTAGACACGTGCACCCCCTTGTGCATTTGGCTAATACGGGTCCTGGGGAATTGAACCTGGGTCTTTTGGCTTTGCAGGCAAATGCCTTAAATGCTAAGCCACCCCTCCAGCCCAATTTATTTATTTTTTGATACAGAGCTTCTCATTGGTCTAGAACTCACCAAGAATGCTGCGCTGGCCAGTGAGTTCCAGGGATCCTCCTGTCTCTGCCTCCCCAGCTCTGGGATCACAAGCATGTGCTACTATGCCCAGTATTTATTTTATTTTTATTTATTTGTTTGCAAACAGAAAGAGAGAGAGAGAGAGAAACTCTAGGTGCATGCACCACTTTGTGAATCTGGCTTTACGTCGGTACTGGGAATTGAACACAGGTTGTCAGGCTTTGTAAGAAAGTGCCTTTAACCAAGCCTGTGGCTGATATGTTTTTAAAATATTATTTTATGTATTATAACAGGTTATACTCTTTTTATCCCCTCACTCCCACTTCCGTTTCCCTGAGGACCCTCCTTGGTGGGGTTATGCTTTCACTGTGGGGTCTTAAAGGCGTCTGTGAGTCTCTGTGGGGTAGGGGAAGACCATGCCTCAGGGTATTCCCACCCACTCTGTGGCTCTTACGATCTTTCCACCCCCTCTTCCGCAATGTTCCCTGAGCCATGGCAGGCCCGTTAGCAGTCTGGGCTAGTGTTGAGTTCTCTGTAGCCTCTGGATTTTTGCTTTGATGGGTTTTGATTGACCACAGCGCATGTCACCATCCCCCTGGAGCCGGTTGTCAGTATGCCTGGTATTTTTATGTGGGTCTGGAGGATCAAACTCCAGTCCTCACGCTTGTGAGGAGTTTACCCGGCCCTCATCTCTTAATCTCAGCAGCTTTGTGTGAAGTCTGACAACAGACACTGAGGAGTAGTGTAACTGTAGACTAGACATGCCCTTGCGATCTACAACACCACACAGTGAAATGACGGGTGACCCTCCGCATTGTCACCACTGACAGGCCGGTCCCTGCTGCCGCTCAAGCCAGCAAGAGAGAAAATGAAGACTATGCAGATGAGGGATTTAATAGGTACGTTCCTATCCCTGCTCTTGTTTCGTGGAGAATGGCCCAGAGTCACTGATGCAAACACTGCACTTCTGTGAACGTGTCCAGGATAAATATTTAAATTCCAGCTTGAATCACACAGGATGGCATTCAATTAAAGTCATTAGCTTCAGAGAATGCACTTCTGAAAGGCTCCCAATCCATAAGCCACGGGGACATTGAGCGACTCATTCAATAGGTACCCTGGCCTTTTGATGTAAATGGACGAAAAGCTCTAAGGTGTCCCCCCCCCCCCAACGGTCTTGGTGTGGGGAGTTGCCTCTCATCTTGGGATCTTGAGTCCTGTTACTTGAGAATTACCTGTCCCTTGCTCCCACCCACCTCATGATGTCACTACTGTGTCATCTTCATTCACGTTCTGCTGAAATGTTCGGCATCATTTCTGACCAAGAAAAGATCATTTTGTAAGGTGAGTCACTGCTTCCACATAGAGCGACGTCAGGCATTACTAATATAATTCTCCGATGATTGCAGAAGTGTCTTCGGGCTGCAAGTCACAGTCCCCATGCTGTGGCACTCGGCAGCCTGCTCAGTCGGGTTTGAGTCAGCCAGGCTCAATTTAGATCTCTCTCTTTTTTTTTTTTAACTTCTGCTTCTAGGAGGCCTTGCACACGCTAGGCAGGTGCTCCACCACGGAGCTTCCCCGCTCTGCCTAAGCCTTCTTTGTTTCTTTCTTTATCTCTCCTCCTCTTAGTTATTCCGTAGACACAGAAGCTGAAAAATATAAACAACAAAAGATGTGTATTTCTTTGATTTTTGTCACACTGAGTGCTTTACGACTTTGCCATGTGTAGGGAGCTGTGACACGGACCCAGTCTCTGCATTTCCAACACAGTCTCAGGGTTCCACAGTCGCACTTTGGACAAAGGCCCGGTCTCTTCACCTGCATCTATGTGTAAGTCATGCCTTGAGAAATACTGCCAAGCTTCTCAGTGCTGTGTCCATTTATGTAATGTAAGTGTCCTGTCCGTGTTAGGCAGTCAAATTTGACGGGGTTCCATTCTCTTCCCATATTGTTCACCCTTCCATCTCTCCCTTCCCGTCTGTGGTGGTTTGGATGTGAATGTGTATGTCCCCCATAGCCTCAGGTTTTTTTTTAATTTAATTAAATTAATTAATTAATTTGAGAGAGAGAGAGGGGATGGGCATGCCAGGGCCTCCAGCCACTGCAAACGAATTCCAGACGCATGCACCACCTTGTGCAGCTGGCTTACGTGGGTCCTGGGGAATCGAACTGGGGTCCTTAGGCTTTGCAGGCAAACACCTTAACTGCTAAGCCATCTCTCCAGCCCCAGCCTCAGGTATTTTTTAAAAAACGATTTCATTTTTATTTATTTATTAGAGACAGAGAGAGGGAGGAGAGAGAGAGAGAGGGGGAGAGAGAGAGAGAGTGAGAATGGGCACACCAGGGCCCCTAGCCACTGCAAACGAACTCCAGACGCATGTGGCACCATGTACATCTGACTTACGTGGGACCTGGATAATTGAATGGGGGTCCTTAGGCTTCACAGGCATGCGCCTTAACTGCTAAGCATCTCTCCAGCCCTCAGGTATTTTTGATTAACGTTAAGCTTCTTGCTTAAGTCTCCAACAACCTGCCAGAGGAGGTGTCACTTGGGGTGTGTTTGAGTTGGATCTGAACCAGCCCAAAGGTGTGTGGAGAGTAGTTTGAGGGTCTGGTGGTTCTTGCTGGCTATTTGGGGATTTCTCTCTGCTTTGAGGGATGAAAGATAGCTAGCTTCTTCTGCCATTGATGGAACTTCCCCTAAACCAAATCCCTTTCTCCACCAATTATGTCTGATTGAATGTTCATCCTAGCAACATGGGGCTGACTTACAACTCCGTCCATCCCCCCCTCACCTTCTGTATATCCATTCATTTTTTATCATCTATTTCTGTGTACCTACAATCTACCTATACCTCTCATAATTACTATCAATCATCCATATCTATCTATCTATCTATCTATCTATCTATCTATCTATCTATCTATCCGCCCATTCCTCCCTACCTTTCTCCTTCCCTCTCTTTTCTCCCTCTGTCCTTCTGTATATCCATCCATCTTCATATTCATCTATCATCTATCTCCCTTTACCTACCACTTATCTATTTCTGTCTATCATCTATCATCTCCATCCATCGCTTCCTTACTTCCTTCTTTCCCCCTCCATTTTTCCCTCTCTCTTCCATACATCCATATATCTTTCTATTCATGTAGCATCTATCTACCAACCATCTATCTGTATCACTCTATCTATCTATAACTATCTATCCATCCATTCCTGTTTGCCTTCTTTCCTATTTTCCCTCCCCTTTCTCTTTCCTTCTCTATATTTATGCATATTTCCATTCATCTATCTATCTATCTATCTATCATCTATCTAGCTAAATATATCCCTCCATCCATTCTTCCATCCATCTAGTTTCCTATTCATCTACCTTTCCCTTCTCCCTTCATATTTCTTTTTTGTGTATGATTTTTTTTTTTGAGATAGAGACTCACTGTGTAGCCTAAGTTCTCAAGCTTCTTGCCTCAGTTTCCCAACTGCCGGATAACAGGCATATACCACCATGCCTGGCTCATAGTCTAATCATTTAAAATTAAATATATATATATTTACTTATTGCAAGGGCAGAGAGAGGGCAAATATACCTGGTCCTCTTGCCACTGCAAATGAACTCCAGATGCATGCACCACATTGTGCATCTGGCTTTATATGTGTACTGGGGAATTGAACCTGAGCCAGCAAGCTTTTCAAGCAAGCACTTTTAGCCACTGAGCCATCTCCCCAGCCCCGTTCTAACCATTTCTGAGGGGTTGTTACATATCTTAGGATTTGAGGGAGCAGGCACAATCCTAATCTTGAAAGCACTGAAAATTGAAGAGTTCATATGTCCTCATTTTCTTCTTTTGTCTATCATTGAAACTCTTAACCATGTTTTGATTTAAATATAGAGAAATAACAGCAAGAAGTATAAAAGAAAAAGTATTGACAACTTTATTTGAATGTTTTTATTATTCCTTTCACCCATGGTTTTAATAATGATGAAACCCGAGGAGTATACTACTAAATTGTAATGAGTCTACGTTCTCATGGAACAAACATCCAGGCATTATGTTCTAAATATTTGTGTGCTGAAACCTAGTCCTGTTGCAATTGTGTCCAGAGGGGCTGTGGTTGTGTCAAAGGAGCCTCTTTGCTGTCACTTCTGAGGACACAGAGGTCTAGACACGAGGATGGCTGGATGGCTGATACTGGACTTGTCAGCTTCCAGAATTGTGTAAACTTTTGTCTATAACTTATCAAATCAAAAATATCTTGGGGCTGGAGAGTTTGCTCAGCGATTAAGGTGCTTGCTTGCAAAGCCTGATGACCCAGGTTCAATTCCCCAGTACCCAGGTAAAGCCAGATGTACAAAGTGGTACATGCATCTGGAGTTTGTTTGCAGTGGCAAGAGGCCTTGGTGCCTATTCTCTCTCTCCTTGCAAATAAATTAATAAATAAAATATGGGCTGGAGAGATGGCTTAGCAGTTAAAGCACTTGCCTATAAAGCCTAAGGACCTATGTTTGACTCTCCAGATCCCATGTAAGCCAGATGCACAAAGGTTGGGCAAACACAAGGTTGCACATGCCCACTAGGTGACTCAAGCATCTGAGTTTGATTGCAGTGGCTGAGGCCCTGGTGTGCCAATTCTCTCTCTACCTCTCTCTCTAAAATAAAAAAAAAATAAATAAAATGTTAAAAATTTTTGTTATGGCTTCTCAAATGAATAGCAATAACAAGGCACCCTACATACCTACATGTACAGCTATGATTTTTTTTTTTTTTTAGGCTAAGTCTCACTATAGACTCAGGCTGACCTCCAACTCATGGTGGTCTTCCTACCTCAGCCTCCCGAGTGCTGAGATTATAGGCATGAGTTACCATGCTAGGCTTTGAATATATTAACTCCAATTAAAAAATCTGACTTTTCACATTTCATCTGTTTAAAATCTAATGACCAGAGTTGAATCCTCAGGGCTGAACTTGACTTTAAAGACTTGGAAGAGAAACATGTGTAGGTCCCTACCCCGGCAGCTCAGTACTTGTATGATATACAATTTCTCATTCCCACCCAATGGTCTTGTTTTCCCATCTTGCAATAAATTCAGTTTAATAAGAAATTTGGGCCAGGCTTGTTGGCACACCTCTTTAATCCCAGCACTTAGGAGGCTGAGGTAGGAGGATCACCATGAGTTCAAGGCCACCCTGAGACTACAGAGTGAATTCCAGGTCAGCCTGGGCTAGAGTGAGACCCTATCTTGAAAAACCAAAAAACAAACAAAAAATGAAAAAGAAAGATAGAAATTTGGGGCTGGAGAGATGGCTTAGTGGTTAACGCACTTGTCTGTGAAGCTTGAAGCCAAAGGACCCAGGTTCAATTCCCCAGTACCCACATAAGCAAGATGCACAAGGTGGCACATTTATCTGGAATTTGTAGTGGTTGGAGGCCATTCTCTCTATCTGCCCCTCTCTCTCTCTCTCATTAATTAATTAGTTAATTAAAAAAAGAAATTTGTGAAAAATTGATCACAGACGTTATCAAGTTTAATGTTGAAGTCAAGTATATACATTGTTTTTTTGTGTGTGTGGACAATGTGAGAATATATATTAATTAGAAAAAATGAAGTCTGAAAAATTATTTTTTTTACACAAAAATTAAGCCTTGGTCCCTTAATCCTCTGAAAAGTCATGAGAGAGATTAATTTTTCTTCTGACAGGATTGTACTGGTATCATTTGCATAACTATTCCTCTAGCAATTTATTTTTTTTGAATTTATTTTATTTTATTTGCAAGCAGACACAGAGAGATAAATAAAGAAGAGATACAGAAGGAGAATGGGTGCGCCAGGGTCTCTAGCCATTGCAAACGAACTCCAGAAGGATGTGCCCCCCTTGAGCACTTGTGCATCTGGCTTATGTGGGTACTGGGGAATTGAACCTGGGTCCTTTGGCTTCATAGGCAAGTGCCCTGACCACTAAGCCATCTCTCTAGCCCTCCTCTAGCAATTTCTTACCTATTAAACTGCTATCAGTACACCTGAGAGTTAACACTTATTCAGTGGAGTGTAGCATTTCTCAAGAGATCTTCAAGTCTACATTTCCTCTAAAATCAGGACCTTATGGGAAGTTGACCTTAAAGATGAATGTTCATAGTAATTTTGGAACAATTTCTGTCTTCTTATAACCCTGTGGTCAGCAAAGTTCCCCAAGCCACAAACTGTGGATTTTACTCTTAGAAGCCTCTTCTCTATTCCCATGGGGGACACTGTTTCGCACTGTCGTCACCCAGTCCTCCAGCCCTGATTGAGCTGTTCATCGAGCTGAAACACATTCTGTTTGGAAAATTACACTCAGTAAATTTATCTGTGTCCCCCCGAAGAGCTCAACATCACACCAGGAACCATCTACATAGTCTTCGTGCTTGTCTGTATGGAGCCCCATCTCTGAAAAGCAGAATTGACTTTGCTTTTAATCCTCAGGGATGATTGTGACACAGATTTGGGTACACAGCCCAGGGACGGGGCACCTGGCTGGATTCTGTTCTCCAAACAAATGCTGTGTTTATCCCAAAAGTCCTGAGGCTGAGTGCAAGTAACACTGGCCAGGGTTTGGTGTTTTTTTTTTTGTTTGTTTGTTTTGTTTTTCAAGCACTTGTACTCATAGGGGTATTGTCAACCAAGCAGACCGTGTGTCTGTAAACAACTCCGCAAGCAGGGAAGGGCTCTGCTTTCTGATATTAGCTCCACTTTCTCCACCAGCCAGCCAGACTTTGACAGTACCTATGTAGAACGTTGTGGCTTCCAGGTAAGACTACTTAAATATTTAAACTGTGTAAGTTTAAACTTCCAGCCACCTCTCGCAGACTCTTTTCGTTTGGCAGAGGAACGATGGAAAGAGTGAAAACAGATCTGTGAGAGTCAACCTAGAGCCCAGAGGGACCCGGGTGTAGGGAGGGCGCAGAGCTCCAGGCATTTACTGCCTCTTTGCTAGTGGCCAAGGCTCTCGGGTCTTGATGGCCACTCCCCAGAGTCCTGGTGCTGTCCTTCTAAACAAACAAACAAACAAACAAACAAACAAACAAACAAAAACAAACCCCAAGTAACACTGACTGAGCTCAGACAACATCGACCTTTGCAAAGGTAGCCTCAAACGACTTGGATGGCAGCCTTCAGAGAGCTGCCACTGTTCCCCAGAGGACATGAGCTAGTGTTGTCACTCACCTGGGACTTGAACCGAACACCTGAGATCTTTCTCCACCCTGGACGACTTGGTGACAAGCTCAGACCTCAGACAAATGCATTCCACCATGCAACCCTTGGGTCCTGTTTAAAGTAAAGCAATGAGGGTAGGAATGTGTCTCAGCTGGCGAGCTTGTCTCCCATGCACAACGTCCTGGCTGGGTTCAACTCTCAGCTCTCCCACACACTGCGTGTGGGGGTACACTCCTGTAAGCCCAGTATTGAGGTGGTAGAGGCAGGAGGATCAGGAGTTCAAGTTCGTTCTCAGCTACACAGAAAGTTCAAGGTCAGCCTGAGACACGTGAGACCCTGCCATAAAAATACATAAAGTAGGGCTGGAGAGATGGCTCAGTGGTTGAGGCACCGGCCATGAAGCCTAAGGACCCAGGTTCGATTCTCCAGGTCCCACGTAAGCCAGATGCACATGGTGGTGCATGCTTCTGGAGTTTGTAGTGGCTGGAGGCACTGGTGCGTCTTTATCTCACTGTCTCAAATAAATAAATAAAAATTTTAAATATACTCTTAATAAATAAATAAAAGCAGTATTTTATTCTTGAATAGTTTTACACAGAAACGTGTAACTTTGATTTTCTTTGTTTTAAAAAATATTTTATTTGCCGGGCGTGGTGGCGCATGCCTTTAATCCCAACACTTGGGAGGCAGAAGTAGGAGGATCGCCATAAGTTCGAGGCCACCCTGAGACTACGTAGTTAATTCTAGGTCAGCCTGGACCAGAGTGAAACCCTACCTCAAAAAAAAAAAAAAAAAATATATATATATATATATATATATATATATATATATATATATATTTTATTTATTTATTTGAAAGAGAGAAGATGAAGAGACAGAGAGAGAAAAAGAGAGAGAGAGAAAAATATGGGCATACCAGGGCCTCCAGCTGCTGCAAATGAACTCCAGACACATGTACCACATTGTGTATCTGGCTTATGTGGGTCCTGGGAATCAAACCTGGGTCCTCTGGCTTTGCAGGCAAATGTCTTAACTGCTAAGCCATCTCTCCAGCCCATGATTTCCTTTCTTGTTCATGGTTTTTGTTCTTTGGTTTCCAAGAGTCTATTCCAAAAAAAAATTTTTTTTACTAAATTTTTATTTATTCATTAGAGAGCAAGAGCAAGAAAGAATGGGCATACCAGGGCCTCTAGCCACTACAAATTAACTCCAGATGCATGAGCCACCATGTGCATCTGGCTTTATATGGGTACTAGGAAATTGAACCTGGGTCCTTAGACTTTGCAGGCCAGCCACTTAACTACTAAGCCTATCTCTCCAGCTCCCCCACGAAAAAATTTTAATTGTTGCAAATTAAACATAACATTTATTTTGGGAGGGGGTTATTGTGAGACTATTAAGTTCAAAAGCTGGGCTCTGGCAGCCCTAACAACCTAGGCTAAGGCCCCTGTCTTCAATAGGCCAACTAAAACAATGTAATAGTGAAAAGTAGAAAAAGGAGATTTAATCATTGTGGCTATGTAGTAGTGCATTATTTCAAGTTTGGAGAGATGGCTTAGCAGTTAAGGTGGTTGCCTGCAAGCCTAAGGACCCAGGTTAAATTTCCCAGTACTCATGTAAGCCACATGAACAAGGTGGCACATGTGCCTGGAGTTCATTTGTAGTAACTAGAGGTCCTGATGAGCCCTCTCTCTCTCTCTCTCTCTCTCTCTCTCATTCCCTCTTTTTCCTTCTCTCTTTCAAATAAATAAATAAATAAAATATCTTTAGAAAAAAACCAGAGGGGGTCTGGAGAGATGGCTTAGCAGTTAAGCACTTGCCTGTGAAGCCTAAGGACCCCGGTTTGAGGCTTGATTCCCCAGGACCCACGTAAGCCAGATGCACAAGGTGGCACATGCATCTGGAGTTCGTTTGCAGTGGCTGGAGGCCCTGGCGCTCCTATTCTCTCTCTGTCTCTCTCTGACTTTTTCTCTCTCTTTGCCTCTTTCTCTCTGTGTATGTTGTTCTCAAATAAATAAATGAAAAAAAACAAAACAAAACCAAAAAAAAAAAAAAAAACAGAGGGCTGCAGAGATGGCTTAGTGGTTAAAGCGCTTGCCTGCAATGCCAAAGGATCCAAGTTTGATTCCCCAGAACCCATGTAAGCCAGCTGCACGAGATAGCACCTGTGTCTGGAGTTTGTTTATAGAAGCTGGAAGCCCTGGCACACCCATTCTCTCTCTCTCTCTGCCTCTTTCTCTCTCTCTGCCTCTTTCTCTCTCTCTCTCAAATAAATAAATAAAAATATTTAAAAAACTAGAATTACTTTTTTCTTTTGGACCAGAGATTTTGCTTGTTTGTTTATTTATTTTGACCCTCCTTTCTTGCTTTGGGACCTGGGACTGGGAAGGAAGCCTGGCTCCTTATTGGTAGCAGTCAGAGGACAGGTTCAAGTTTCAGGTCCCTTGGAGCCTGGACAGGTAGGTGCCTGTAGCTTCCTTTTAAGTCTGCATTTGCAAATTTGGGGAACGCCCACTGGAACATGGAGGAGTCCACAGCTGCACTGCCAAATTTCCCTGCATCCCCCTTGCTGCTGTCACCCACCTAATCCAGATCTGATGGAGTGTGTCCTCTCAGAGGACTCTGCCTTTGGGTATACCTGTATCTATGGCAACAGAAAGACTTTTGTGTGAGCGTGTGTGTGAATAATTGGGGGGGGGGAGGAGGCTAAAGGCTTCCAATTCTTTCCTTCTAAACTGTCAACTCATAAGTTATTTCTGGCTTCCAACAGTATTTTTTAATGAATATATATTTTCCCCATGTAAATACTCCCAGCGCTGTGTTTAGAAGCCCAGTGTTCCCAGGGTGTATGATGGGAGGTGTTTGGTTTCATTTGCGCAGTAGAGGAAGATGCTATGAGTCAGAGGAAAGTCAATTATGCAAGGAGTGTGTGTGTGTGTGTGTGTGTGTTGCGATTTCCAATTGCTGATGCTCTTTCTTATTTTAGGATAGGAATATGGCTGAACACCTGAGGTTCACTACCCATATGACTGAAACTTGGAAAGGGAGGGCACTTGTGCCTGCGGTGGTAAAGGGGTGAAGGATAGCGTCTCCCCTACAGACAGCATCTTTCCTTTGTCGTGGTGGTCTCTGGTCAGGCTGCTTCTGCAGGCAAGCGCAGGACGTCCCAATGAAATGTCTACCTCAATTCGGGGTGAGGGGAGTCATGCAAATGGAATGTTTGGGGCTGAGTACATAATCACAGACAGTAACTAGGTTTGAGTAATGTAGATCTTCCCAAAGACAAAGGGGGACTAAGTGCTTCATGCTCAGGGGTACAGCTGGTGGCCCCTCTGTTCCAGGTGTCCACACCTGGCCCCTGTCATGTCTCAGGTAAACCGACACTGAGCCTCCATCTCACAGAGCAGGCCCTGGGGGTGCTGTTTCCTTTTAACTAACACTGGGTGTGGGCAGGAGTATGCCAGGAGGGCGGTGTCTACAAACAAGACAGATATGGGTGGCTCCTGAGCCAAGGACTACCCTGCACCCTTCCGTGGAGAAAGAAACCCTCCCCCACTCTGGTGTAGAGCCAGCCCAGACTTCCAGCTCACCACCCCCGCCCCGGATCAAAAGCAAACAAACAAAACAAAACTTTGAGGCCTTCTTACTGTCGCCAAAGAAAATTACTTGTTTTTTTTTTCTTTGATTTAGAAAGATTTCATAAGCAATGTTAAAAAAGCACTCATTGTCCTTGGACCAGCTACACATTGTCCGTGGAAGCAGAAGGCTCTGTGTGTCGGAGTTATAAGAAACAGTGGCATCTGACGTCACAGTGATTGGGCTCATTTTTAAAGAGGAGCAGACAAGCTGGACTCGGTGGAGCACCCCTGTAATCCAAGCTGGGGAGCCAGCGGCAGGAGAATTGAAAGTGAAAGGACTGCCTGAGCTACAAAGTGAGTCCAAGACCAGCCTGGCGATTTTAATGAGTCTCTGTCTCAAAACAAAAGAGGAAAGAGAGGGCTGGGAGATGGCTCAGTAGCAATGCAATTGCATAAGTGGCACAGGCCCTGAGTTTTATCTATATGATAAACCAGAACAAAATTGTTGCCTGCTCTGCTGTGGTCCAACGCCCCCTTTCTACCATGGTTGCAGGGCCTCTGGCCACTGCAAACGAACTCCAGACGCATGCGCCCTCTTGTGCAGCTGGCTTACGTGAGTTCTGGGAAATCGAACCTGGGTCCCCTGGCTTTGTCAGCAAGTGCCTTAACTGCTAAGCTCCCTCTCCAGCCCAGATCCTGGTTTCTTTTGGATTGCTTAAAAGCCAAAGGGACATGAATTACCTTCTGGAATAAGCTATCTGCAGTGGTCGCTGCTCTCGTACTTGTGCAAAAAACCCTAAAGACACACGATTGCCTTGCCAACCCTGCTGAGATCCCCTGCTTGGAAGACAAGCAAGAGGCACACCTGACAGCTCCTCTGAAGCATTCCTCTTGGTCCTCCCTCCGCTTTCCGCCAGGCCATTTTATGCTACATTCTGCAAATGGGCATCGGGATGAGTCAGGCTACATGAGTGCCAGAGCCTTGCAGGTTTAGTGACTCAGTGACGCGCGCTTGTTGGCATATAAATGGTACACAATCTTCTGTGTCAGAGGCACACCACTCAGTGGCCTTTGTCTCAGTCGGGGTTGGTTTGGTGACACATCAGGCGGGATCTTGGAAGGCCAGGATCAAGAGACAGAGAATGTTTGGTGCTTGGTGTGGACATGTGAATAGGATAGGGATGTTCCTCCCAATGATCAGAGGCCCAGTAGAACAGGGGAATGCAGGTATGGGCGAGCCAGGCCAGGGGACCTTTGTGCGTCCACGTCCATGAAGAGAGCCGTGGCGGGAGCCCAGGAGGCTGGGTGGCTGAAGGGCTGAGGAACTGATACAGGGTTCAGCCGGGGCGGGGGCGGGGGACTGTCACCAGGCAAAGCAGGTAATCAGTAGAGACCCATCCGGGGATGGTGGCTTCTCTTCCTGTATGTGGGCTTCCCCAAGCTTTCCTTCCTGCAGACTGGATTGTTCTTGGGGAGGGCAGGACCTTGAAGGTCAAAGGACATAAGGAATGGAAAGAGGCAGGCGAGAAGCTCTTCCTGTCCCAGCTGGGCCATGGGAAAGGGTGTAGTTGAGACCTCAGCCTGCATATCACACTGTGTGCGCCCAGTGGTGCCTGTGCCTGACTGAATGTTGCAGTCAGCTTTGCACTGCTGGCAGAAATCACCCGATCAAGAGCAGCTTGTGAGAAAAAAAGAGTTTATTTTGGCTTACAGACTCGGGGCGGGGGGCGGGGGGGGGGGAAGCTCCATGATGGAAGGAAGCCATGAGCAGAGGGTGGACATCATCCCTTGGCTAACATAAGGTGGACAACAGGAACAGGAGAGTGTGCCAAACACTGGCAAGGGGAAACTGGCTCTAATACTCATAACCCCGCCCCCAACAATACACTGCCTCCAGGAGATGTTAATTCTCAAATCTCCATCAGCTGGGAACCTAGCATTCCGAACACCTAAGTTTATTGGGGTCACCTGAGTCAAACCACTAAACTGAAGTAGCATCTTAGCGGGGAAGGGTCACCAAGAGGTCAGAAATATCTGGAAAGGTCCCATCGCCCAGAGGTGTCCCAGGACAGGGCAGTGGTTGTTTGTTGGCCTTGTTTGTGGCCATCAGCAGGGGAAGGAATAACGCGCCAGTGGGGAGAAAGTCCAAGTCAGGCCAGTATCGTTGGGCAAACCAGACACATCAGGTGGACGCTCCAGACAGGGGAGTGGTGGCGTGGGGACGGAGGGACGTTTAGGAGGGGGCTGTGCCACTTCAGAGAAGTAATGGGCTATCAACCCAGATATGGTCAGAACAGTAAGTAGAGAGGCAGGGGGAAGGCCGGATGGCATCTTGGGAGGCTGTGATGGTTAATCTTTGTTTCTGTTTGTTTCTTGGCATGTGGATATGTTGCAGTGATCATCTTGTTGCTGGGATGAACATCCAACCGGAAGCAGCCTATAGGAGGGAAGGGTTTATTTCAGGCTTGCAGAGTCCAGGGGAAGTTCCTTTGTGTTGGAAGAAGCTGGCTCATTGCCATGCCTCCACAGCAGAGAGACCACGGCCAGCACCAGCCAACAGTAGCTCATTCTAAACACTTCAACAGGGCTCTCGGCCTGCGGAAGACTAAGTGGGAGGCTTATTCAAAAATGACTCAGGCTCTGGTGTCTTTTACATTGAAAGGACTTTACTGTGTGCATATGGTGTGTGTGTGTGTTTATGTGTGTAAGTGTGAGTGCATGTGTGAATGTGTAAATGTGCAGGCCAGAGACCATCATCCTGGGCATTCCTTGATTGATTTCTACTTTATTATTTTGTATTTTTAAAAATATTTATTTATTTATTTATTATTTATTAGAGACAGAGAGAGAAAGAGGCAGAGAAAGAGAGAATACTAGGGTCTCCAGCCACTGCAAACGAACTCCAGACGCATGTACCATCTTGCGCATCTGGCTTACATGGGTACTGGGGAATCGAACCTGGGTCCTTAGGCTTCTCAGGCAAGCATCTTAACCAGTAAGTCATCTCTCCAACCCCATATATTTTATTTTTTAGGGACAGGATCTCTCATTGACCCTGGAGTGTATCTATTTGGCTAGACTGTTTGGCTAGGAAGCTCTAGGGGTCCCCCTATCTCCACCTTCCCAGCGCAGGACTTATAGGCCTGTGCTACCCTGCCCAGCATTTAGGCGGGTACTGGGGATCTGAACTCAGGTCTTCATGCTTGAGCAGCAAGCACACTACCCACTGAGCCATCTGTACAGCCCCCTGTGATGTTTAACATCGTCACCTTGATTGGATTTAGACGCACCCATGGAAACAGACCTCTGGGCAAAGTCTGTGAGAGAGTTTCTAGACTAGATTGTTTGATGTGGGAAGACCCAGCTTAACTGTGAGTATTACCTTTCCACAGGTGGGGGATGCAGACTGACTACAAAGGCGAGTTGGCTGAGTACCAGCATTCATCTCTCTCTCTGCTTCCGGACTGTAGATATGGTGTGACGAGCTGCCTCATGCCCCTTTCCACTGCACTTCCCCTGCCGTGATGAACTGCACCCCCTCCAACTGTAAGTCAGACTGAACCCTCCCCCTCAAGCTGCTTCTTGTCAGGTTTCTGCCCCCCCCCACAGCAACCAGAAAAGTAACTAGCGTAGAGTCCTGATCCCAACGCGGGATTCACGGGGTTGCTCATGAACAAAGACTGAAGACGCGCCCCTCCCCACTCTGACTGACTGCTGCTATCACAACCCACAACCCACAACTCCGTGGTGAATACTAGCAATCCCATAGAGGGCTCTCAGTGGAGTGGGGGGGTAGGATGGATGGAAATGATGGTACCAACACATGCTGTATCCATACAAAGTTTCTACTTAACAAAGAAAATTTTCGGGCTGGAGAGAGGGCTTAGTGGTTAAGGCATTTGCCTGAAAAGCCTAAGGACCCAGGTTCAATTCCCCAGTACCCACGTAAGCCAGATGCACAAGGTGGCACATATGTCTGGAGTTTGTTTGTAGTGGCTGGAGGCTCTGGGGCGCCCATTCTCTGCCTCTTTCTCTCTATAAATGAATAAATAAATAAATAAATAAAATATTTTTAAAAATTCACATGGGACTGGAGAGATGGTTTAGTTATTAAGATGCTTGCATAAGAACTTATGTTCAAATCTCCAAGTCCCACGTAAGCCAGACACACAGTGATGCAAGTGCACAATGTCACACATGCGCACAAGGGGGCACATGTCTGGAGTTCATTCACAGGACCTGAAAAGACCCTGGCACGCCCATTCTTTCTCTCTCTCTCTGTGTCTCTCTCTCGCAAATAAAAAAAAAATTCACACAAAGTGATGGTTAAAAAAGAAAAGCTGGGCATGGTGGCACACGCCTTTAATCCCAGTACTCAGGAGGCAAAGGTAGGAAGATCACCATGAGTATGAGGCCGCCCTGAGACTGCATAGTGAATTCCAGGTCAGTGAGACCCTACCTCAAAAATCAAAAATCAAGGGCTGGAAAGATGGCTTAGCGGTTAAGGCGCCTGCCTGCTAAGCCTAAGAACCCGGTTCCAATCTCCAGGTCCCACATTTAGCCAGATGCAAAGTGACGCAAGGGCGCAATGCTGCACTTGCCCACAAGGGGGCACATGCATCTGGATTTCATTCACAGCAGCTGAGAGACTGCTGGTGCCCCATCTCTATCTGTCTC
>PVKW010014607.1:0-27031 GCA_004027895.1 Orientallactaga bullata | reverse complement strand
GTCTGTCTGTCTCTCTCCAAAAAAATAAAAAAATAAAAAATAAATAAAAAATCAAACCAAACCAAAGCAAAGCAAAACAAAAGACTGAAGAAGTAAGCGACTTCTTCACACTGTGTCTTAGTCCATTCCTGTTGCTGTAACAGGACACCCCAAACGGGTTGATTTTTAAGGAACACAGGGTTATTTTGCTCACCAGCTAGAGAGGTTGGGAAGCTGATGAGCGTGGCACCAACCATGATGCCACACGTGGGCTGATGAGGACCTGTACTGCATTACTGTGTGGAAGAGTGCAAAGCTAAACATGTGAGTACACAGCACGGGGACAGGGCCTGGGGACTGAAAGGTGCTAATCTGGTTTTCTCCTCCTCCTCAGCCCCAATCCCTGACTTTTCCCCTGAGGGTGTCTGGAGCCAGAAGGGAGCCTTGGAAGAGACAGCCCAAAGTTTAAGATTGTGCTACAAACAGCAGGTGCTCAGTCACTGTGTGTTCCATGGAGGCGTATCTGAATGGAGTCAGTCAAAGCTGGTGATGGCCAAGGTAAGAACAGAGAGAGGTCAAGGGGCTGTGGCTTCAAGGGAAAAGGGAGGAGGCCATCGTGGGAGCACAGGAGGTAAACTGAGTCCCTGAGTGGGAATAACAGCATGGAGGAGGAGAGGGGTGCAATTAATTTGGGGGATTTAAGGGGAGTGAAAGGTTGTGGAGGATTTCTCTAGGGATCCCCGCAGCCTGCGTGAATGAGGACTGGAGTCCAGGTGGGGTGCCTCGGCTTAGGAGACTGTCCTCATGTCCTTGGGGCTGTCAGGGGCTGATACAATTTAGTTTCCACTGTTTGAAAGTCTCAGAGCCTCAGCAAGCCCTGGCTGG
This sequence comes from Orientallactaga bullata, assembly GCA_004027895.1. NCBI lineage: Eukaryota > Metazoa > Chordata > Mammalia > Rodentia > Dipodidae > Orientallactaga > Orientallactaga bullata. Next base: position 26,167 of record PVKW010014607.1, on the reverse strand, counting down.
TTCACAACACTCAGGCCTTTGTGCTTCTCTCTGAAATAAAACTTTAATCTTAAAAAAAGAAAGGCTATCCAATTCAGTATGTCCTAACCGCAGCAGCATTCCAGATCTTTCCCAAGTCTATGGGGTGAAGGAGTCATGGGTTCACTAGGGCACGGCAGGAAAGTAAATTTACTCCTGATTTTTTGCCTAACTCCCCCCCCCCTTCCTTCTAGGTTTCTGTTCTGATGTTCTAATGTGTTGAAGATACACAGGAAAGTTAAGCTACAATTTGGCCTGGATTTTTTTTTTCTTTAATTTCCTATGTAACCTTTTAGCTAGTTGGGAAAATCTGACGGTGTTGCCAGGAAAAACTGAATTTAGAATAAGGACCCAAACAGTCTAGACAACAGGGCAAAGGGGTAAGGGATTCTGAGGCCAAGGATTCTTCAGGGCAGCCTGATGGCCTGTGAGGATAAGTCCCGGCCATAGGACACTGGTCAGCAAGGAGAACACAGCTTTCATCCAGGGACCTGTAGGGGAAGACAACTTCCCGTTCTCTCTCAGCCCTTACTCCCAGGATGTGAGCAGTGCTCCATGGGACTCTACACATGCACCAGGCTCTCTTATGACACCAACAGGTGGTGATGTGTCTGCCTGGACCTACAGTGTCCTTTAAAAAAAAAATTATTAGCCGGGCGTGATGGTGCACGTCTTTAATCCCAGCACTCGAGAGGCGGAGGTAGGATTGCCATGAGTTCAAGGCCACCCTGAGAATACATACTGAATTCCAGGACAGCCTAGACTAGAGCAAAACCCTACCTCAAAAAACCAAAAGAAGAAAAATTTATTTGAGAGAAGGAGACAAATGAGACAGAAGGGGGGGAGGGAGAGAAAGAGAGAGAGAGAATGGGTGTGCCAGGGCCTCTAGCCCCTGCAAATGAACTTCAGATGCATGCACCACCTTGTGTATATGGCTGACATGAGTACTGGAGAATTACGCTTGGGTCCTTAGGCTTCTCAGGCAAGCACCTTAACTGCTAAGCCATTTCTCCAGCCTTGCAGTGTCCCTTTGTCATTAGAGTTGTCAGGTTCAGAGCCTGGGTCTTAACAAGCAATGCTTTGCCACCTGCCCTCAACAGGCAGGTGACAAGTTATAGAATTATTCAATGTGGCTACAGGGAAGAGGAACTGAGGTCCATTGGTCCCTTAAGTCCATCTGGGGCTCTGAACATGAGGTTGAAGTGAAGGACGAGAGATATGCATAATTAAGCAGTCTTGGGCAATGCTCCCACCCATCATTGTCTGAGCTCCTGTCTCTCCTGCAAGGGTGTCCAGCAGGTTGTCAGAAGCGTAGGAAATCTCTTTCCTGGGAGAGAAGTCGTTTCTCTGGCTGGTGTGAGGCTTCAGTCTCTTCCTATCCCCCAGGGTAAAAATTCCTGAGGAAATGCCAGTTTTGGGGAAACCATTGTTCCAATAGTCTGATCGCCAAAGGGAGAATGTCTTCGTTCTTGCCCCACAGTTCCGTTGGGCTGCCAGCCTTCAGACACCCAGCTACAGGCAGAGAGAAAGGCAGGTGCCCAGGCTGGACCAACTGAAGCTGAAGGGGCCAAGCGGGCCCAAGGCTTCTGAATACCCTGTACTTAAGGAAACTCCATGGCATTTCTGAACAGCAGACCCCCAATGGCCTGAGAGGCTGGCCCTCTGGCCACTGTGTGTATGGCTCTTCCAGAGCAGAAACCAGGGCTGTCTGCAGGCCTCTGGCTAGGGTTTCATCCGGGGCACTTTGTAGCACTGGGAATGAGGTCACCGATTGTGCCTGGCGGGGGCGGGGGCGGGGAGGGACAGGAAGTGGGATGAAAAGAAAAAAAAAAAAAGACTGGATCTAGAGCTGAGCCCTGGGCCAGCCCGTGTGTGTGTGTGTGTGTGTGTGTGTGTGTGCGTGCGTGCGTGTGTGTGTGTGTGTGTGTGTGTGATCTGTCTAGGAAAGTGCAGTGTGTGGAAACATCTTAGAAAAGATTTGAGGCTGTGTCTTGCAATTTACCATCTCTGTCCTCTGCAGTGTTCGTTTTTGGGGGCGTGGGGGTGGATGGGAGGAGAGGGACTCTTCTCAGCCCTGCTGTTTGAACCTAAGGTTCTGCTCCCAGCCTCCACCCCCATCCCCCCTCCACCCCCAACAACAGTAGCTGCGGGTCTTTTGTCTTTACAGTGGGCTTGGGTGCGCCCCCTGCTGGCAGCCCTTGGCCCTGGCATGTAATTTGTCTTCCTGGATGTTGGTTGAAATTTCTTGCAGGCCTGTGGCCATACCAACAGAGGTCGTCAGGCCTCCCTCTGCTGAAATTAAATGCTTAAATGGAAATGAAAGTGAGTGCATTTAGTCTCGAAGTAGCAGTTTTCCCGCGAACTGAGCCCATCTGAGGAGGAACCCCCGAGAGAGAGAGAGAAAGAGAGAGAGAGAGAGAGATCGAGATCCCTACAAGAGCTGTCTTTTCCAGCAACACAGACTGGCAAGTTTGTGTAGACAAGAGCTTGAGAAAGCCTGCTCTTTTTAACCTCTCGAAAGATGTTATCCAAGTTGCAAGATCTTGGCAGCTGAAAAGACCTTTTAAGTCAATATACCAAAGAGCTTTCGCTGGGATTAAATGCAGAATGCCAAAATTTCACTTTTAAAAACTCGGGTTCTAAGTGCAAAGTAAGCATATTTGCAAACTGATGCAAAACAGAGAGTTTCCCCCTGCTTTTCCTCCCTCCCCCGCCCTCCAAGACACTCTTTGTACAGAGGGCTGTTTGCCCAGAGTTTCAGGAACTGAAAATCCTGGGAGCTTTCTCCTTCTGGCTGGCAAAGGGAGGTGTGGCCTCTCCGGGGCAGTTTTAAATAGCTGACGATTGCAGTGTGTGTGCCATTGAAAAGCCAACTCCTCACCTCAAGAGGGTCCCCCAAATGAGGTCCTGGGGTCCAGGACTAATTTGTAAAGGAGGGCAGACTCTAGAGTTCTGGGTGGTGACTCCTGCTTGCAGCCCTGGAGAACTCCCAGCAGATTGTAGGTGCTCAGCCCTTAATAAATATTCACAAGCAATAATAAGTCTCCTCCACAATGCACCTCGCTTTCTAAAAGAAGTGAGTAAAAGGCTTTCCTATTAAAAAAAAAAAAAAAAAGCCTGGTGTGGTGGTGCACACAATCCCAGCACTTGGGGCAGAGCTGTGAGCTCGAAGCCACCCTGAGTCTACAGAGTAAGTTCCAGGTCAGTCTGAGCTAGAGTGAGACCCTACCTCGAAAAAAAATAACTAACAAACCAACAAAAACAAAACAAAACAAAAACACCAACCCAGCGGCTCGGGTTTCATGGCAGCCCCAAAGCTCTCAGGGAGCTGGCAGAGAAAGTTTCACATGGACAAAAACAGCCCTTGAAAATGTGGCTTGTTCTACATAGAAGTGAAATAGGACAGACAGCTCCGCTCCATAGCAAGATGTACTCGAGTGCATTGTGGGCAGCCTCATCTGGGTGCTTTCCACGAGGAATTAGATGGTAAACATCAATTCCCATTGGGATCAAGTTAGGCCAACCTCCCTGGCTAGCTAGAGCCCTGAATGTCAACTTCTGCCTTTTGTGATTTGATGATCCTTTAAGTTAAAAAACAGCATTGGCCTGGTATGCTGGCTCAATTCTGTCATCCCAGCACTTGAGAGGCCGAGGTAGGAAGATCACTTTAAAGAGCTTGCCATTCAAGGTGGTACCCGGAGTTCAATTCCCAGACCTCATGTAAACAGCCAGACTCTGATGGTGAGATGGCCGGCAGAGACAAGGGAATCCAGAGAAACACCGCTTCAAATACCCAAAGTTCTCCCCTGGCCTCCTCCTATGCACCACGGCCCAGGAGCGTGCGCGCGTGCGCGCGCGCACACACACACACACACACACACAGCAATAAAAATTAAAGAAAAAGCAGCATTTGAAGCCTAGGCCGTGCCTCACACGGTGAACCACATTTTGTAGTAGCCTCTCCTGTTTCTGAGTGGTTTGTTCCCCCCAAAACATAAACAACAACAATGCTCTATGAAACTTGTCCTCTGTTCTTGATGTCACATCGGTGGGTGGCCCTCCCTGTAATACCAGTGTTTTCTACTCCCCCAGACAGCTGTTTTTCTTTCATAAACAAGCTCTGATTAGAGTTGTACAGCTCAGTTGTGCGGCCTTCTGAGGGTGGAAGAGCCTTCCGGGGTCAGAAAGCCTAGGAAAACATCTGTCCTGAGGTTTCCGAAGGATGCTGCCAGGCCAGACTTGGAGCCGCTGAAATGCAAGTGAGCCGGGCACACACGAATCCTGTGCGACTCAGCAGAGTCCTCGCGGTCACTTGTTCGCTCCGCATGTCCTGGAACCTGTCTTGTCTGGGAAACTGGCACCATCTCAGGGGCTATAGGTTCAGTGACGAATTAGGCGTGAGCGTTTCATGTGGCAAATGCACCCAAGGGCCTTGGGTAGGTAAGACTGGCTACTTACATTTGTTTGCAACGGTTTAGTGAGACCTCTGTGGGTGTCTAATCCCAGAGCACCGGGGCTGTGTGTGTGTGTGTGTGTGTGTGTGTGTTTTAAATCAGACACTAAGTTTACCTATTTTTTAAAACTTTTTTTTATTGAGATATAAACAATATACCATGATCATAATCCTCTCTCACCACCTTCTTCCCCCCCCCTCCAAAATCTCCCCCCTCCGAGATGGCTTGGTGGTTAAGGCATTTGCCTTCAAAGCCTAAGGACCCAGGTTCAACTCCCCAATATCCACGTAAGCCAGATGCACAAGATGGAGCATGCATCTGGTGTTGGTTTGCAGTGGCTGGAGGCCCTGGCACTCCCATTCTGTCTCTATCTACCTCTTCCTTTCTCTTCCTCCCTCTCTTGCTGAAATAAATAAATAAATAATCTCCCCCCCCCCCATTGAATCGCTTCTTTTTTTCTAGCTAACCTCTCTTCTGTCTTAATGTCATCATTTCCGACCTCCTCTTATGCAGGTCTGGTGTCGGTAGCCTCAGCCACTGTGAGGTTATGAGTGCCACAGCTACCTTGTGTCCGGAAGGCATCATTGTAAGCACTCCTCCCTTTCCTTTGGCTCTTAAATTCTTTCCACTGTTCTGAAACGGTCTCTGAGCATGGGAGGGTGTGACAGAGATGTCTCATTTAGTGCTGAACACTCTACTGTTCCTTTTTCTCAGCATTTTGGTGAGTTTTGAGTCACCCTCCTGACCACCACCATCTGAAAAAAGAGAACCTTCTCTAACCAAAAGTGAGAGAGTAGTGTTAATATACGGGCATAAATGGGTTTAGAGGGCAGTTTGGTGGGCATAATATAAATATATCCATTTAGCCAGACAACGGTAATAGTTTCCTCCCCTAGGGCTTATGACCTCGCCAGCCATAGGCTGGTTAGCACCATTGATAACCCCCCCAACCCCCCCGCCCACTGGCTGCCTACAGCTAGTTGACATGGAGGAGGCTCCAGCTCAGCTCCAGCTCAGCTCCAGCTTGATTTCTCAGTGACCTGCAGCCCATAAGTTTATCTTAATCCTCTCACAGAAGCCCACTTGGAGCACGTTCCTGGTACTCCACAGGTGACAGACACAGTGTAACACTGCATGGAGGTTGTGTGGAGTTGGAGAAGTGGGGGTGGGGCGGGGGAGGTGTGCATCCAGGTCTGCGATGGTGGCAGGTCCTGAGCCTCACCTTCCGGTCGTTAACCAAGAGGCCCTCCTTTCCCTGTGTGTAGTATAAGCAGCTTCCTATAGCTTCTACTGCTTTCCCCAACCCAGAGGAAATCAGGGTCAGGAGAAAGGCAGCCCTTCCCGGGTGCTGTTGACAATTAGTTTGTTCTTCAGGAGAATTAAAATGCAGCAGTCATCCAAGAAGAATTTGTAATGAAGTTTGGAAAGAAAGAGAATAGTCTGTCTTTAACGATGCATAGACTTGGGCCTAAATTATAAAGTTCTCTTGTTTTTAAAAAATATATTTTAGGGCTGGAGAGATGGCTTAGCGGTTAAGGCGCCTGCCTGCTAAGCCTAAGAACGTCAGTTCCAATCTACAGGTCTCACGTTTAGCCAGATGCAAAGTGACGCAAGGGCGCAATGCCGTACTTGCCCCTTCGTTCGCAGTGGCTGAGAGGCTGCTGGCGCGCCCATCTCTTGTCTGTCTTCCTCTCCCTATCTCTCTGTGTCTCTCTCCAAAATAAAAATAAATAATAAAAAAGATTAAAAAAATTATTTATTTGAGAGAGACAAAGAGGCAGAGAGAGATCAAGGGAGGGAGGGAGGGAGGAAGAGAATGAGCATGCCAGGGCCTCCAGCCACTGCAAACAAACTCCAGATACATATGCCCCCTTGTGCATTTGGCTTATGTGGGTCCTGGGGAATCGAACCAGGGTCCTTTGACTTTGCAGGCAAATGCTGTAACCGCTAAGCCATCTCTCCAGCCCCTGTTGTTGTTTTTTTAAAATTATTTATTTATTTGTTTTACTCTTCTTTTTCACTTCCTAAGAGAAAAGCTGATGTTTGGGAAGAGTGGACAACAGATGGGAGTCAGAATTTGGGACCCAAACATGTGTGTGTTGTCTAAACAACAGATAAGTCCTCCCCCATGATTTGGGAGAGTAAGTTTACAGCTCCGGAGTGCTTTGAAATAAAGAATAAACTAAAATGGCCCTGGGCACACAAATCCTCCAGAGTGTGGAAGGATGCACTCTCTCTCTAGTGTGTGCTCCATACACATCTGACCTGAAACTTAAGCCCAGGGAGATAGGGGGTGGGGAGGACTTTGTGAACACCTTGTGTTTTGTGAAATGGGCTTGGTGCCGGGTCTGGATTACCAGGAAGAATCCACAAGAACATGTCTCACAGCAGACCTGAACGATGGCATTCATTTCATACATTTTGGTTTCTAGCCACTAAGACAAAGGCAATGAGTTCATCTTTTGCTAGTGAGTGTATTCCAGGGCTGAAAGTAGTGTCATTCTCTGTTTTGGCAAGTATTCCCACAATCTGATAGAACCTTCCTGATGGTTTATGGGAGAAGTGTGGTAGTTTGAATAGACGACCCCCAATATATTCAGTGTTTAATTATTAGTTTGTAGTTTACATCTGCGGCACCTGGCTGGAGGCGGTGTCACTGGGTGGATCTTAAGGTGTGGTGGTGGGTTTGAGATTTCAATCCAAAGATATGCAAAGTGTGCCTAGCTGGAGTTCCTGAAGGGTGCTGTGCTGTGTGGCTTTTGGCTTGTGGCTTCTCTGTTTGGTGCTGTGAAAGCAGGCCAGCTTCTTCTGCCATTATGGAACTTCCCCTGGATGCATAAGCTTCAATAAATATCCCTTCTTCCTTAACTGTGCCTGGTCTGGAAGTTCATCTCAGCGAACCTGAAGCTGTCTGCTACAAGAAGCATCCATTACTTGGTCATTGTTGTAAACACTACCTGGCCAGTAGCAACTGTGGAAAGAAAAGGGTTTCATTTGGCATACAGGTGTTTTTTTTTGTTTGTTTTTGTTTTTAAGATTTTTTCTTTATTTCTTTTTTATTTATTTGCAAGCAGAGAGAGCAGTAGAGAGAAGACAGTCAGAGAAAAGGGGTGCGCCAGTGCCTCCAGGCACCACCGAGGAAATAATCCAGATGCATGTGCCACTTTGTGCATCAGGCTATACATAGGTACTGGGGAATCAAACTCCGGTCCTTCAGCTTTGCAGGCAAGTGCCTTAACTGCTGGGCAATCTCCCCAGACCTCAGTGTACAGTTTTGAGGGGAACTTTCTTTAAGACAGGAAGGAATGGCAGGCTGGAGCCAGGAGCTAGTCATCACATGACTCAGGAAGCAGAGAGAGAGAGAACAGGAAGTGAGGCAAGGCCATAATAGCTCAAGGTCTGCTTCAGGGTAACCCCCAAGACCAGCATTCAGGTGACCTTTTTAAAGACTGATCTACTCCTGGGACTATGATCACCACATTGGTCCAGGGAGCAGCCTGGCCACAAGGCTGCCCGCCCCTGTTAATCCCAACACCCACTGCCCTCATGTGGGGTCTCACTGTAGCTCCATGTTGACTGGCTCCCTTATGGCAAAGGCTTTGAGGAGTGTTGAAAGATGATAATGCCCGTTGGTTGATTTTACAATGCTAAGGTCTCATTTGGCTACATATTTAAGGTGGCGGCTGGAAAGATGGCTCAGACGTTAAAGGTTCTTGCTTGCAAAGCCTAACGGCCCTCGTTCAATTCCCCAGTACCCACGTAAAGCCAGAGGCACAAAGTGACACATGGCGCATGCATCTGCAGTTTGTTGGCACTGGCAGGAGGCCCTGGTGTGCCCATTCTTTCTCTCCCTGCTTATAAATACATTTAAATGTTTAAGAAGACTTTCAAGTCTTGGAGACCACTTTTAAATCGCATGGAGACACTATAGGAGCCAATAGCTTCCTTGGCTAGGCAGACAGACATGGAGAAGGGCTCCTGGAAGGCAACTACATTCCATGGAAAGCAGAGAGAGCGCCTCACTTCCTAGTCTCCAGCTGTCAGTGAATTCTCCCACGCGTGGGCTCATTTGGCCGGCTTTGTGAGACGTGGGCAGTACAAGATGCATCATGGACCAATCAACACTCGCAGCTGTATTTGAGATGACCAATCAGGAGCTTCCCTCAGCCAATGAAGGTTCTGCTCTCCTGAGGGCGGAGAATCTCCCCCTCTGGAGTCCCCTTCTCCTAGAGGAGTCTGTACTCTCTCTGCCTCCTTTGCTTTTATTTTAAAATAAACGTTCTGGGCTGGAGAGATGGCTTAGCGGTTAAACGCTTGCCTGTGAAGCCTAAGGACCCCAGTTCGAGGCTCAATTCTCCAGGACCCACGTAAGTCAGATGCACAAGGGGGAGCATGCATCTGCAGTTCGTTTGCAGTGGCTGGAGGCCCTGGCGCTCCCATTCTCTCCCTCCCTCCCTCTCTCTCTCTCTCTCTCTCTCTACCTGCCTATTTCTGTATCTCTCTCTTAAATAAACAAATAAATAAAATAAAATAAAATAAACGTTCTACTTTACTTTTAAACTTTTTTTTTACCTGTGTTAAAAAAATGCTTTATTTATTTATGAAAGAGAGAAGCAGATATGTAGAGAGAATGGGCACACCAGGGCCTCCAGCCACTGCACACAAACTCTAGACTCATGCACCCTCTTGTACATCTGGTTTACTTGGATACTGGAGAATTGAACCTGGGTCCTTAGGCTTCACAGGCAAACGCCTTAACCGCTAAGCCATAGCTCCAACCCTTTCCTGCCTTTTAATTCATTGGCCAATAACAGCATCTGGTGACAGATATGCGGGACCGGTGTGATGGGCAGAAGCTCCTCCCAATTTTTTCCTGTCCAAATAAATAGAATTCCGCAGTTTTCCTCATGGCACAAAGCCCTCTGTGAGCGCCTCTGATCCAGTCTGTCTGTTACGTTCATGGGCACGAAGCCTGCAGAACCCTGGTTCCAGGCGTTTACCTGCACTTGGTCTGGCCTGGAGGCCCTGGAAAGTGCATTCTTGGCAAACACCCTGTGAATTCTGACGCCGAAGTTCCAAAGGACAGGTCTTAAGAATCACAGTAATGGTGTCACTTTACAAATTTGGAAACAAAAGTGAGATGGAGTCTGCTTGTCTGTCCAGAAAAGCCGGAGTTACCATGCTTGAATAACAGAGCCTGCTTCGAGAATGATCCTTCCAAGAATTCAACAAGCTTTTGGAACGGCGTGCTACTTGCCAGGCTGGGACGCAGCTGGGGAGCACGTGAACAGGTGAGCGCCAGCCCCCGATGTCACTAGCGCCGTGAATCCGCTCCAGGTGCCTGTGTGGTGGTCAGTGTTCCCAGGTGCCCAGCAGTGTTTCTCTGGGCAACTGCCCATCAGCCTTTGCCTCTCTCTTCCCACACTCCTCACTGGAAAGCCTTCTGGCTTAATGCTCCGGCGGTTAGCTCTCCTGGGGCTCAAACTTCCCTTTTTAAAATTTATTTATTTGAAAGAGGCAGAGAGGGAGAGGAAGAGGGAGAATGGGTACGCCAGCGCCTCTAACCACTGGAAACGAATTCCAGATGCATGCGTCACCTTGTGCATCTGGCTTTCATGGGTCCTGGGGAATTAAACCTGGGTCCTTTGGCTTTGCAGTCAAACACCTTAACGTTAACCACTAAACCATCTCTCAAGCCCTCAACTTTCGCTCTTAATTTCCAATAGTCCTTACCCCAAATATCATGTCCCCTAGTGCTGGCGCTGCCACTTACTTAGGGCCTCTCAGATGTCAGGCAATTGATATAGATTGCCCACAGTGACTGTCACTCATCTCCAAACGGAAATACTTCTGCAGTCCTGTAATGATAAATTTCATTTGTCCACCGGACAGGTTTTAGAATCACTATGGCAACAAATCACCGAGGGAGTTTCTAGGGGGAGGGCTATTCACCCTAACTGTGGACAGGATCGTCCCATGGGGTGAGATCACAGACTGTCTCTGCTTCCTGACTGTGCATGCAATGTGACCAGGCACTCGCTCCCCGCTTCTGCTGCCTTTCCCGCTGTGATTGACTGTCTCCTATAACTGTAAGCTGGAAAAAAAAAAAAAAAAAAATCCTTCCTTATGTTGCTTGTGAAAAGTCACTCATGCCAGGACAACATGTAAGTGATTTCAGGGACTTTCCGGGGCCAACCAGAATGTTCTGTCCCCCTAATTGCCCATCACTACTCCCAGGGGAAGGAAGTTCATGAGGTCATTTATCTAGGAAAGGCTGAGAACCACACTTCAGAGCTGTCTGGCTTATACTGTGGCCTGACTATAACCTCTAAAATCCTTGCTCACGCAGAACCTCATCAATGTGTACTTATATAAGGTCTTTCAAGATGTACTGATTTAAGACGAGGTCATGTCGGGTTGGGGAAGTGACATCCAGTGACTGATGTTAACGGAGAGAGAAGAGACATGGCATCAAGGGGAGAGCTCCCGTGAGGACAGCAGCAGAGGCTGGAGGTGATGCGTGTGTCAGCCAGTGGGTACTGAGGACCGCTGGAGCCACCGGAAGCAATGGAGGGTCTTCCCCAATCCTAAGCAGGAGGCAGGCCAAGGGGCCTTGATTTTGGACTTCAGGCCTGTGAACTTTCAGAGGATAAACTGTTACTCTTGGAAGCCACCACTTCGTGGTTATTTGTTAGGCAATGTTCAGGATTTCCAAGGGGATCTCAGCACCAGTCATCTCTCTATGGTTTCTAGGAGAAGAGGTCTCAGGAGAATGGAGTTTGAGGATTCCTTTATTCCTTTTATTTTAATTTTTATTTATTTACTTGGGCAAGAGAATGGGCACACCAGGGCCTCCAGCAGCTGCAAACGAACTCCAGATGGATGAGCCATCCATGTGCATCTGGCTTACGTGGGTCCTGGAGAACTGAACCTGGGTCTTTTGGCTTTGCAGACAAGCGCCTTCATCACTAAGCCATTTCTTCAGCCCCAGTTTGAGTTTTGGGCATTAGCTAAAAGCCAGCCCTGCCTGCCTTTCCCTTCCCCTATGAACCCAAGGAAATGACTGGCTCCTGAAGATCCCCCTTTTCTCACCTGCACCGGCTGTTTTTCTATTTGTTTTACCTGGAACTTCTCTGAGAGTGAGCAACACATGAATAAAACACACGTTCTGTCACTGAGAGAAAAGGCCTCTTACTGAGAACTGCAGACAAGAGTGTTGGACACAGCATCATGATTGTTTTAAATAATTTATAGTATAGGGATAGGAATAGGCATATAAACGATTGCCCCCATTTTAGTGTAGTGCATATTATTAAAAATGCATCATCTGTCATTTGATGCTGAGCCCTGATTCCTGTGACTGAGCTCCTTTGGCCCAGACAGCAGGAGTTAGACATGGGAAGTTGACCCTCTTTGCCAGGATGGAAAGCCACAGCTGGGAACAGCTGGACCTTGTACACAGATGCTATGGTCGCCCATGCATCCGTATCTATCACTGCCATGCCTTTTCCTGCCTCTGGAGCACCCTTAGCTCTCGACCTGTTTGTAAGCTTCATTTTCCAGTCCCTGAGCCCTTGTCATCCTGCCAACACATCCATAGCCTTGTTTAATATTGCCAGAGCCAGTTTTTTGTTACATTTGAGAAGGGGAAATGGGTACAGATATGGTTATAGCACAGGGAACTTAGCATTTATTATGACACACCTTGCCAGGGACAGAAAGGAGCGATGACTCAGTTGACCTTCCAGGGTGGACAGCTGGCAGCCCCGAGCACCATGTGATAAGGCTGTCAATTAGACTAAGACTCGGGGAAATGTAAACATTAACAGCAGTGGCCCAAGGACGCTAGAAAACCAGCAACAACGTTGGAGTCAACTTTCAAAAAAAAAAAAAAAAAAAGGTAGATTAACCAAAGGCATGCAGCCATCAGCGAACACTTATTTTTTAAAAAAAGCTATGTCTAGATAACACATTAATATACACAGCTACACATCAGCATGGCCCAGTCACCACCCCAATTTCTCAAGTTCACAGCTGCACCAAAGCCAGAGTCTAACAGCCAAGGAAGGGGGGAGAATGGCGTCGGAACACCTTCAAAGTTTCATGCCCACAGTTACCGCCATTGGACTTGACTGAGTTCTCCAGAACAGCCTACTTAGAAACCTGTCTTTGGTTGACCTGGCTCAGGTGAAACACACACACATACCCAGAAAACCCAAACCCCTCCTTTGTCCCTTGAAAACAATGATAGACATTTGTCCAGACTTAATGATGGTTACAGTTGGAGGGAGCAATAGCCTAGCCAAAAGCTTGGAAGGGAGATTTGGATAAGGAGATGCACATGGCGTGTGAAAAGCTCTACACGTGAGCTGGGGATCAGGCGTGTGCATGTTCAGGCTGCACCCATGCTCAAGAGAGGACCCTGCGCGCTCACTGCTGGCTAAGCTTGGGGTGCTGAACAATTAAGCAAAAGCCCTCAACTGCCTGGTTCAGTATTGAAGGTGGAGCCCAAATGAACAGAGTCCTTTGGCAAAAGCTAGAAGAATGGTTGCTCCCAGGTTAAAGCAACATGTGCAATTGTTGGCGGATCTCTACCTGAGGAGAGACTTCAGTGGTCATATATGACAAAGAATAGATTTTACTAAATTAATTCTGAAAAGTCATTTAATATACAATTAATTACAACTTCTAACATCAACAACAAACTCTCAGGAAGGAACTGTTTTATTTCCAGAGTTGAATGTATATGTATATATACGTATTATTTATTTATTTTTATTTTATTGTAATTTTTATTTATTTATTTAAGAGACAGAGAATCAAGTGGCTAAACACTTGCCTGCGAAGCCTAAGGACCCCAGTTTGAGGCTTGATTCCCCACTACCCATGTAAGCCAGATGCACAAGGTAGCGCATGCATCCGGAGTTCATTTGCAGTGGCTAGAGGCTCTGGTGCACCCATTCTCTCTCTCCATCTCTCTCTCTCTGCCTCTTTTCTCTGTCACTCTCAGATAAATAAATTTAAAATTTTTAAAAATAACAAAAGTTTAAAAAATATCTTGGCCATTTCATTAAAAAATAGTCTTAGATAAAATATTATGAGACATGCAAAGAAACAAAAAGTATGATGGCTCATGTAAAGGAAAAAATATCACTCAGATATTGGACTTATCTAAAACTTTAAACCTCTTATTTTCAATGTATGCAAAAAACGAAAGAAAACCATGTCTAAAGGGTTAAGGAATATATGATAATGATGCCCCTCAACAGAGAACATTTCAAGTCAGATAGAAGTTATTTCAAAAGTCCTGAGTGCTGGGATTAAAGGTATGTGTCACCACTCCTGGCTTTGAAACTATCTTTTTTTGTGTGTGTGTGTGGTTTTTCCAGGTAGGGTCTCACTCTGGCTCAGACTGACCTGGAATCACTGTATTCTCAGGAGGTAGAGGTAGAAGGATCGCCATGAGTTAGAGGCCACCCTGAGTCTACAGAGTGAATTCCAGGTCAGCTTGGACTAGAGAAAGACCCTACCTTGAAAAACCCTATATATATATAGTTAATTAATGTATGTGTGTGTATGGGCACACCACATTCTCTTACCACTGCAGATGAATGCCCATTTGGCTCTATGTGGGTGGCTGGGAATTAAACTCAGGGCAGTAGGTTTTGCGAACAAGTACCTTTAACCACTGAGCCATGTCCCTAGCTGTATTATTCTTAAAGGGGAAAGACTAAAAACCTTTTTCTTAAGAGCAGGGTCAAGAATGTCATCTCTTGCCACTTCTATTCAATGTTGTATTGGAGATTTTAGCTAGAGCAATTAGGCAAGCAAGGAAATAAAAGCCATTCAGACTGGAAAAAAAAAATCTATTTCTATTTGCAGGTGACATGATCTTGTATGTAGAAAACTAAGAAATCAACAAAAACTAAAAAAAAAGGATTAAAAAAAACCTAAAAGGGCTGGAGGAATGGCTTAGCAGTTAAGGCACTTGCCTGCAAAACTAAATAACCCAGGTTCGATTCCCCAGGACTCACATAAGCCAGATGTACCAGGTGGCGCATGCATCTAGAGTTTGTTTGCAGTGACTGGAAGCCCTTGTGTGCCCATTCTTTCTCTCTCCCTCTACCTCTTCTTCTGTCAAATAAATGAATATAAAACATATTTAAAAACTATTAAAGCTACTGAAGTTAATCAAGATTATAAGATACAAGATCAATGCACAAAAAAATTAGCTGTACTAGTTCACACCAGTGGTGAGTCATCTGAAAATGAAACTAAGAAAACAATATGCATACTCAATTAAAATAAGTAAAATACTTGGGGATAAATTTATCAACTAAGCATAAGATATGCTCACTGAAGACTATGACTATGAAATATTGTTAAGTGAAGTTAAATAAAACCTAAATAAATGAAAATGCATTCTGCGGTTATAGATTGGAAGACAATAATATTAAGATAGAAATACAGCAAAATGATCTACAGACTTAATACAATCCATGCCCATTCTCCCCTTCCCATTTATTTATTTCTTTATTTATGTATGTATTTGTTTTGGTGGTGGGGATTGAATGTAGACTTTGCACATGCAAACTGTCAAAAAGCTTAGTTGTCAAAAAACTTTTCTAAAAATTCATACAGAAGTGCCAGGGACTCCCCCGAATAGCCAAAACTATCTATCTTGAGCCAAAAGAAAGGCAAGGACTGAGACTTCCTGACTGAAAAGCTACAGTAGTCATGGGTAGTGTGTGTGTGTGGGGGGACTCCAGTTCTCAAGTGGGAAACCACTAATAATAAGCCAGTGTGTATTAATATGATTTATAAACAAGAGAAAATTCTAGAAGGTATATATGAGACGTGAGGAATAATATTGAAATCACTGCTGAGCTGGCCCTCAGTTTGGTACCAACTGTAACAGCATTGCTGGGAGCTCCACACAGTCTTATTTTTTCTTTTTTAAAATATTATTTATTTATTTACTTGTAAGCTGAGAGAGAAAGAGAGAGAGAAGACACACAGAGAGAGAGACTGGGCATGCCAGGGCCTCCAGCTATTACAAATAGACTCCATATGCGGGTTCCACTGTGCATCTGGCTTTACATGGGAAATCAAAGTCAGGTCCTTAGGTTTTGGAGGCAGGCAACTTAACTGCTGAGCCATCTCTCCAGTCCCCAACATTTTTTCATGTGAGTGTGTGTGTGTGTGAGCGAGAGAGAGAGAGAGAGAGAGAGAGGGAGAGAGAATTGTTGTGCTAGGGCCTTCAGCACCTGCAATTGAACTCCAGACACGTGTCCCCTTGTGCACATGTACAACCTTGTGTGCTTGTGTCACTGTGCGTCTGGCTTAACGTGGGACCTGGACAGTCCAGCGTGAGTCCTTAGGCTTCACAGACAAGTGCCTTAATTGCTAAGTCATCTCTCCAACCTCAGCCTTTCTTTAAAATTTTTTTTTTTAATTTACAAGGAGAACGAGAGCGAGAGAGAGAGAGAGAAAGGAAGAGAAAGAGAATGAATGGGCATGCCAAGGCCTCCTGCCAATGCAAAGACACTTCAGACACATGTCACTTTGTGCATTTGGCTTTATGTGGGTACTGGGGAATCGAACCTGGGCCATCAGCCTTTGCAAGCAAGTACCTTTAACCACTGAGACATCTCTCCAGCCCCTTGCAAGCCTGTCTTAATGTGCTCTTCCAGAATCCCAGAGGCTAGCCATCTTAATTCTGTGGTCACTTCCTTTATAATTTTCCTGTACAAACATGAATTGTTAAACCATTGTTTTGAGTCTTGTAAGCAGTGCCATATTTTAGGAATTGTTTTTTTTTGTTTGTTTGTTTGTTGAGGTTGGATCTCACTCTAGCCCAGGCTGACCTGGAAGTCACTATCTAGTCTCAGGGTGGCCTTGAACTCATGGCAATCCTCCTACCTCTGCCTCCCGAGTGGTAGGATTTAAAGGGATGCACCACCACACCTGGCTAGGAATTAGTCTTTTGTTCAAGTTTTCTTTTTAAATATTTATTTATTTGCTAGTAGGAAGAGAGAGAGAGAGAGAGAGAGAGAGAAGAGAGACACACATGCACACACACAGAATGGGCTCATCAGGGCCTCCAGCCATTGCAAACGAACTCCAGATGCATGCGCCACTTTGTGCATCTGGCTTTACATGGGTACTGGGAAATCGAACCTGTGTCATTAGGCTTTGCAGGCAAATGTCTTAGCCACTGAGCCATCTCTCCAGCCCCTTGCTCAAGTTTACCTTGGGCGTGTGATTCACGGTTAATGATGTTGCAGCTCCATGTTAGCCATCCTCACTGGGATGTACGATTCCATTGCACAGGAACCACATTTATACGAGGGTTTAGTTCCTCTCTTATTAGCCTTTCACATACTATAATATTACCTTAATATTATTTGCAAACAAACACAAAGTACTTATTATATATGATTACTCATAGGCTGTAGACATTCTTTGAATATAGACTTTGCTACATAAAAGATGAGAATATAAATTAGCATTCTACATAGTTAATTTATTTATTTGAGACAGAGAGAGAGAGAGAGAAAGAGAGAAGTAGAGAAGAGAGAGAGAGAGAATGGGCACACCCCAGGGCCTCCAGCCGCTGAAAACGAACTCCAGACGCATGTGCCGCCTTGTGCATCTGGCTTATGTGGGTCCTGGGGAATTGAACCTAGGTCCTTTGGCTTTGCAGGCAAAGCACCATAACTGCTAAGCCATCTCCCAGCACCATAGTTAATTTTTACATATTTTCTTTGAAAACCAAAGACTTGAGAACTTGAGTTACTGCTTAATCTCTTCTCAGCCACCTCGGGCTGGCCTTTAACAGCAAACTGTTCCTCAAATGATATTTCTCCCACCTGTGACAACACCTAGATGTCATAGCCTCCATGGCACCCTTTGACGTCAAAGCATTAATTTGTGTCAAATGTAACTTAACCTAAGGTCGAGTTTCCTCTTTTAGGATGATATCATCCATCAAATGCCTTTTCTCTCTCCTTCCCCAGTTTCGGTTATTAAACGTGTGTAAAAGGGCAACGCTGCGACTGGCTTGTGTCTGTCTGAAGAGCAGACGGTGAGGAAGGCTTCAGAGCACTTTGTGATGAACAGAGTGTTCCATAAATGGGCATTGAAAATGATCAAGACATTCACAGATCCAACAGGCCACCGAGACACCATAGCAACAAATGAACGGTAATTACTGCTATTTCTCCAGCTGGGCTCCCGGCAGTGCAGCGCAACGCTGCTCCCGGGGAGCTCAAGTGGGGACTGGCTGCTCCCTGGAGGAAGGTGTGGGGCCAAGACAAGACCAGGAGGAAATGTTTCCTGTCCTTTGTGCAGACCTCCCTTGCAGGAACTCCAAGCCTCTTTCCAGAGGTGCTCTGACCTTGAGCATACCCCTCACATGCCAAGTTATCCAAGTTGTCCAGTAACTTTATTTATTTATTTATTTATTTATTTTTACAAGAAACTGCACCAATTGCCCTTGCATCCTTACCTTTGTGGACAGGTGGGCTTGGGGCCATGCAGGAAGCAAGACTGTGAGAAGATTACAAGGACTAAGTAACCTCTTTGCAAATCCATTACTAGGAACACAGTGGCCACCTGGCCGGGAGTGTGTGTGTGTGTGTGTGTGTGTGTGTGCTACAAAATGTGCCCTTTTTTCCAGTTATTTTTGGAAATAGTTAGAGGTTCATGTGGCCCAAGCCCCACTTCTTTTTTTTAAAATTTTTTTTTAATTATTTTATTTATTTTTGGAGAGAGACACAGAGAGAGACAGACAGAGAGGGAGAGGGAGACAGAGATGGGCGTGCCAGCAGTCTCTCAGCTGCTGTGAACGAAATCCAGATGTGTGCGCCCCCTTGTGGTTAAGTGCGGCATTGTGCCCTTGCATAACTTTGCATCTGGCTAAACGTGGGACCTGGAGATTGGAACTGCTGGAGATTGGAACCAGCGTCCTTAGGCTTAGGAGGCAGGCGCCTTAACCACTAAGCCATCTCTCCAGCCCCCCACTTCTCTTTTGTACTCAAAAGCTAGGATGGCTCACAGGACCTTCTGCACTCCACAGTGGCTAGAGACACAACTTAAAGTAACAACCCCAAGACAGCTGACAGATGTCAGCGTGAGAGGGACTGGAGTGTTCCTTTCCTGGGGGAGGTGCAGTAGTCTTGTTCAACTCTGTAATGTCCCCACACCCTGGAGGATGGCAGAGTGCTCATATGGTGCATTCCTCACAGAAAGACATAAGGAGGGATGGAGAGATGGCTCGGCACTTAAGGTGCTTGCTCGCCTGCAAAGCCTAATGACCAGAGTTCAAGTCCCCAGTACCCACGTAAAGCCAGATGCACAAAGTGGCACATGCATCTGGAATTTACTTGTAGTGCCTAGAGGCCATGACATGCCCATTCTCTCCGTCTCTCTCTCTCCCTCTCTCTCTCCCTCTCTGTGCTTATAAATAAACTAATAACAAATAAATAAATATATTCATTTTTTTTAACAAAAAGAAAGGCAAAGAATCAATGGGTCAGAGGTTGTGACGGTGGTGGTGTGGGTGGGTGGGTGTGTGAGTGCACACATGCATGTGTGCTCTGGGGAGACTCATGCCTCCCTCCTCCTCTTTCCCTTACCAGGGGCTGGTGGTTGATGTCATGACAGACCTTCCAAACCAGCAAGGCTTGACTGTCCCAACAGGACTCATAGGCTTTTGAGACTGGTTTGTTAAAGCTCAGGTGGTCTAGAACTATTTCCCACATAGCAAGTGCACCTTAAAATGTTTAGTTATTGGACTGGAGAGATGGCTTAATGGTTAAGCTTGCCTGCAAAGCCTAAGGACCCATGTTCGACTCTCCAGATCCCAAGTAAGCCAGATGCACAAAGGTGAGGCAAGTGCAAGGTTGCGCATGCCCACTAGGTAGCGCAAGTGTCTAAGAGTTCAATTGCAGTGGCTGAGGCCTGATGCACCCATTCTATCTCTCTTTCTCCCTCTAAAAATGTATTTATTGATTTATTTGAGAGATATTGAGAGAACAAGAGAGAGAGAGAGAAAAGCAGTGTAAGAGAGAGAATGGGTGCACCAGGGCCTCTAGCCACTGCAAACAAACTCCAGATGCATGCGCCACCTTGTGCATTTGGCTTTACGTGGGTATTAGGGAATTGAACTCCTATCCTTAGGCTTTGCAGGTAAGTGCCTTAACCGCTGGTCCATCCCTCCAGCCCCTTCCACCACCAAGCGTTCTAAATATGTTTATTTTTATTTATTTATTTGAGAGCAACAGACAGAGAGAAAGAGGCAGAGAGAGAGAGAGAGAATGGGAGGGTATCAGGGCCTCCAGCCACGGCAAACGAACTCCAGAGGCATGTGCCACCTTCTGCATCTGGCTTATGTGGGTCCTGGAGAATTGAGCCTTGAACCGGAGTCCTTAGGCTTTACAGGCAAGTGTTTAACCGCTAAGCCATCTCTCCAGCCCTCGCTGAGGGTTTTTGGAGCCTGCTTCCTTTGCCATCTTTGGAGAGTAATATGCACACTAGAGGATTGCTTTGTGGCTCCCCAAACTCAGTTTGTTTCTGTAGATACAAGAACCTGTGCTCTCCCACAACACTATCCACAGTCCATCAGATAGGTACAAGCATTGTGTAAGAGAAGCACACCTCAGAGGAAAATGGACCACCCATCCCGTCACGTCACCATGAGATTTACTTAGCTCATGTCCTAGTGGGCACTGGCAGGAATGTTTCCACAAGGGCAGCGTCTTGTGTGTGCTTATTTCTATCTCACAAAATGGGACAGGGACTGACACATGTCAGAACCTTACCTAGCAGTTGTGTGCATTATTTTTAAAAAATATTTTATTTATTAATTTGAGATAAAGACACACACACACACAGAGAGAGAGAGAGAGAGAGAGAGAGAGAGGAAAATGAAGATAGAGTGAGAGAGAGACACAAAGAGAGAATGGGCATGCCAGAGCCTCTAGCCACTGCAAACGACCTCCAGACGTATGTGCCACCTTGTGCATTTGGCTTTACATAGGTACTGGGGAATCAAACCTGGGGTCTTAGGTTTTGCAGGCAAGTGCCTTAACCGCGGAGCCATCTCTCCAGCCTATATTATTTATTTTTATCATCGCTGTGACAAATACCTGACAGGAGGCAGCTTAAGGGAAGAAAGGTTTGTTTTGTCTTACAGTTCCAGGGGTTACAGTCCATCGAGGCAGGGGAAAGGCCTGGTGGCAGGAGCATGGTGCAGCTGGCCATTTTATATCTGTAGCCAGGAAGCAGAGAGAGACGGGGGTTGGCACCCCGCTCGCTTTCTCCTTTCTCATTCCACCCAGCAGTCCAGTCCATGGAATGGTGCTGCCCACAGTCAGGGTGGGTCTTCCCACCACAATTGACCTAATCTAGAAACTCCCTCACCAACACACCCAGAGATTTCTCTCCTAGGCGATTCTAGATCTTGTCCGGTTGACAGTATTTACCATCACACTGACTGACTGCAGAGTGACCTCTCTCTGCACATCTGCCTGTCAAGGACTATGTCTGACTGGGATGTGTCCCTTGAAGTGAGTCAGGACTTGACTCATAGGCGCATACAGGACATGGCGGTAGTGAGTGAGCAAGGGAATGTCTGGATGAGATACCCTCCCCGCCCTCCCTGCTCAGTCTATAGAGGGAAACACTTGTGCCCCGGAGAGGGATTGGGTTTGTGTTCTTATTCACAGGATCCCTGTGCAATGTGCTCACATTGCCCTTGTTTGTTGGGGATTTCATTATCCCAAAAGGCGTGATTGTGTCTGCCCATAGTTCCTGTTTGCAGATTCAGCAAGGTGTCTGGAGCTTCCGGATATAGTGGGAAGAGGGACGGAGGAGCAGGCCTTGTGGTGGCACAGGGAAGCAAGTGGGCAGAGTGAAGGAGCAGGAGGTGGTGGGAAGGAGGGTCCACCTGCCATGTTTGGTAGTCACCTGGCCTGCTACAGAAAATTCCACGGGCTGGTGGCCTAAGGACTCTACTTCACGGTTCTGGAGGGAAAGTCTAAGGTGTAGGGCTGCACCCTCATGACCTCAATGCTCCTGTGCTCATACCATTACTTTAGCATGAGCTCCATCACATATGAACTTGAATGACACACCAGACTACATGGAGCAAGTCACAACTCCTCTCAGTGCTGCAAGCCTGTGGTCTGTAATGTGGAGGGAAATGGCCACAGAGAAAAGCAGAGGGGACGCCTCTAAGAAAAGTGCCTGACGCAGAGGCAGTGACCTGTATCATTCTCCCAGAGCCCACGTGCGACCCTCCAGAAGGCTCAGCTGTCCTCTTGATCCACTATATCATCCACAAGTTAGATCTTTCAGTCTTGTAATTTGCTAATAACATGTAGATCCTCAAAGTGTCTGAAAGATGGATGCTTCTGGCACTGTGCACACCCTGTAACCCCAGCACTTGGAAGGCGAGGTAGGAGGATTGCTGTGAGTTTGAGGGCAGCTCAGACTACAGAGTGAGTTCCAGGTCACCTTGGGCTTGTGAGACCCTGACTTAAAAAAAAAAAAGTAAAAAGAGGAGCAAGGCTGAAGAGATGGCTTAGTGGTTAAGCGCTTGCCTGGGGAGCCTAAGGACCCATGTTCGACTCTCCAGATCCCACGTAAGCCAGATGCACAAAGATGAGACAAGCGCAAGGACGTACATGCCCACTAGGTGGTGCAAGCGTCTGGGGGTCGATTACAGTGGCCTGAGGCCCTGGTGCACCAATTCTCTCTCTCTCTCTCTTTCTCTCTCTTGCTCACACTCTAGCTCTCTCTCCAAAATAAAAAAAAAAGAGGAGGAGAAGGAGATGAACATCTTCAAAGCTGGTTAAATAATGTCACACATGCACACAAGGGGGCGCACACATCTGGAGTTCATTCACAGCGGCTGAGAGGCCCTGGCACACCCATTCTCTCTCTGCCTCTTCCTTTCTCTCTCTGTCTCTCTCTCATCTGTCTCTTTCAAATAAATAAAATAAAATAAAAAAAGAAGAAAGCCGGCGTGCCTTTAATCCCAGCACTTGGGAGGCAGAGGTAGGAGGATTCCTGTGAGTTCAAGGCAACCCTGAGACTATATAGTGAATTCCAGGTCAGCCTGGACCAGAGTGAGAGCCTACTTTGAAAAATTGAAAAATAAAAAATTTAATTTAATTTAATGTAAAAATTAAAAAAAAGGAAAAGGTGGGCTGGAAAGATGGCTCAGTGGTGAAGCCACTTGCTTGCAAAGCCTAACGACCTGGGTTCAATTCCCCGGTACCCCTGTAAAGCCAGACGCACAATGTGGCACTCATTTGCAGAGGTCCATTCTCTCTCTGTGTGTCTGTCTCTCAAATAAATAAATAAATAAATAAATAAATAAATAAATAAGAAAATAAATAAATAAATAAATAAATAAATAAAATATTTTTAAAAAAGATCCATGCTGGGCTGGCCACGCTTTCCTAGGCTCTTCCCAAGTGTGGCTGTGTCTCAGGGTCCTTCCTCCTATGTCCATCTCCATCCCTCCACCCTCTTGCAAGTTTTCTGCAGGGAGACGTGACTATCCACTATTTAAAACTACCCAATTAATGGAGAATGTTGGAATGTGCTCACCCCTAAATCTACTTTATAACTTCCTAAGGTCTCTCATCTGGTGCCTCAAACTTCTGTAAAAGGAAAAGAATTTGGACCCTGACAGAAATAGCGCTCAGCAGCTGATGGCACCAAAAAGATCTGCGTTCTCCTTCTTTAAATGCTCTTTCCAAGACCCCAGCCCATCATTCCAACATTAAGATCCCCGAGAAGAAATGTCAAATGTCGTCCTTATCCAATGACAGCAGAATTCTTCTGTGTGACCCAGATCCAGGGAAGAAATGTCTTCTTGGAGGTGAAGGGCGTTTGGGCCACAGGACTGCCTCATCCAGCTGTTACTATACCTGTGTTAAGTCGGTGCCTCCCCTTGAGTAATCACAGTGGCTCTTGTTTTTCTAGGTGGCTCATACCATGTTGAGTCACCTCGCCCTCACAGTCTCTCTTAGAGGCACGGAGTGTTCATGGGCTTTTCCCAGCAAGCCATGGGATAAGAAGGGACGTCCCAGCCTGAAGTCCTGCATCCACACAGTACCAGGGTTGGTGGGCCAGGATGTGTCCCGAGTCCTGGCTTTTGTCATCAGCACTATACAGCTTGTAACTCAGAGAGGAGCTGGCTTCCATCCAACCCTGGCTGAGATCTTCAACAGAAAACAAAATGGGCCAGCTGAGTATAGCATGGAGCAAGTTAAACATTCAATAGCCCTTTATCAATAGGGCATAAATATCTATGTTTCAAAAATGAAAAGAGGGCTGGAGGGATGGCTTAGCGGTTAAGGCGCTTGCTTGCAAAGCCAAAGGACCCAGGTTAGATTACCCAGGACCCACGTAAGCCAGATGCACAAGGTGACTCGTGTCTAGAGTTCGTTTACAGTGGCTGGAGGCCCTGATGCGCCCATTCTTTCTCTCTCTCTCCCTCTTTCTCTCTGTCAAATAAATAAAAATAAAATATATTTTAAAATTTTAAAATGAAAAGAAAGATTTTACTTGCATGTATGTATGTAGTGTGCATACATGTGTGTTTGTATGTTTGTATGTACATGGGTACACATGTGGGGGATGAACATGCATGTGTGTGTGTATGGAGACCAGAGGTTAATGTCACATGCCTTACTCTGTTCTCCCCCTTATTTTGTTTATTTATTTATTTTTCTTTTTGTGTTTTTTTGAGATAGGGTCTCACTCTAGCCCAGGCTGACCTGGAATTTGCTATGTACTCTCAGGGTGGCCTTGAACTCACGGTGATCCTCCTACCTCTGCCTCCCAAATGGAGTCCTGGGATTAAAGTGTGTGTGCGCCACCACATCTGGCATCCTGCTTTTTTTTTTTTTTTTTTTTAGTATTTTATTTTTATTTACTTACTAATGAGAGAGATTTATTTGTTTATGGGAGAATTGGCATGCCAGGGCCTCCAGCCACTGCAAACAAACTCCAGACACATTTCACCATGTGCATCTGGCGTATTGACCCTGGATCCTTAGGCTTTGCAGGCAAGTGCCATAACTGCTAAGCCATCTCTCCAGCACCCATTCCACTTAATTTATTTTTAAATTTTATTTATTTGAGGGTGAGAAAGAGGCAGATAGAGAAAGAGAGAGAATGGGCATGCCAGGGCCTTTAGCCCTGCAAACAAACTCCAGATGCATGCTCCATCTTGTACATCTGGCTAACGTGTGTCCTGGGGAATCAAACCTGGATCCTTTGGCTTTGCCGGCAAGCACCTTAACGACTAAGCCATTTCTCCAGCCTGTGCTTATTTTTTGAGACAGGGTCTTTCGCTAAAATGGAGCTCACTGCTGTGGCTAGCTAGGGATCCTCCTGTCGTCTCATTTTTGTGTTGTTTTTATTTTTATATTTATTTGAGAGACAGAGGCAGAGAGAGAGAGAGAATAGACACACCAGGGCCTCTAGCCAATGCAAATGCACTCCAGGTGCATGAGCCATCTTGGGCATCTTTCTTACATGGATACTGGGGAATCAAACCTGGGTCCTTAGGCTTCACAAGCAAGTACCTCAACCACTAAGCCATCTCTCCAGCCCCCTCCTGTCTTCTCTACCTCCCCAGCACTGGGATTACAAGATGTACCTGATGCCTGACTTTTATGTCGGTGCTGAGGATTTGAACTCAGGTCCTCATGCTTGCAACAACAAGTACCTCATTCACTGAGCTACCAACTCAGTCCCCAAAAGACACTTTACGATACCAAAAAGTCCTGCCTGCCCTTATCTGTATAATGCGCTATGCTCAGATATGTAGGAAAATTCTCAGGTTATACAGCTCCGCCTGTTGTGGGCTCTGTCTCCTTCTATAGACAACTGATCCTTGTAAACTCCCCTGGGGACAATAAGTGGTTTTACTTCCTAATCTGTGTACAGTGTATTTCTCAGAAGCCACCGATTCTAAGTTGACCATAAAAGTAAGATATTTGCCTGGTGTGGTGGCACACGCCTTTAATCCCAGCACTTAGTAGGCAGAGGTAGGAGGATTGTGATGCATTCAAGGCCACCTTGAGACACCATAGTGATTTCCAGGTCAGCCCAGAGTGAGACCCTACCTTGAAAAACCAAAAAAAAAAAAAAAAAAGTAAGATATTTATTTAAGCATAAGACTGGGTACCCCCATGGACACATTTGTTATTGGCAGAATTTTCTTTAGGACTGTTGTTTTGAAACATCTCTGTGATTTTTGGGCCTGACTGTGTTTCCTGAGCACCCCACCAGTGTCAGGAGGCAGAAACCAGCTTACTCTGTGGACTGACCCCAGCCCATCTCAGCTTCTAGAAGGACAGGGCCTGTCCCGCACATAAGGCCATAGGTGGAGACAGAAAGACCAGCCTGTTCCTCACCTCTTCTCCTCCTGCATGCTTGGGATCCACGCACCTCACTCAGTCATGCAGAGGGTGTGCTTACAATGCACGGCCGAGTAGAGCGCTGAGCGAATGTAACACACTCACACAGGTGAGGGCTGTAGAAACATGTGTCACTGCTCTTCCAAACAAGTTCCAAGTTTAAGGAGTGGGAGTAACAGTTATGTATTGACTCAAGACTAGAAGCCCCTACTCTTTAGCATCTTCCTGCCCAGGTCTCTTGTTTGTTTG